>JACJUY010001080.1:19622-74163 GCA_014220935.1 Platorchestia sp. MABIK | reverse complement strand
GGGCACCTCATAATGGTGTTCTTAACAGTCTGGGCCCCTCATAATGGCGTTCTTAACAGTCTTGGCACCTCATAATGGTGTTCTTAACAGTCTGGGCACCTCATAATGGCGTTCTTAACAGTCTGGGCACCACATAATGGCGTTCTTAACAGTCTGGGCACCTCATAATGGCGTTGTTACAGTCTGGACACCCCATAATGGCGTTGTTACTGAGCAAACGTCTGGCCCTTACCGAAGTAACGTCTACACTGCTCAGCTTTGAGATTCGATACCTTTAAAACGATTAATACTATGGATTTCACTATTTAGATTTGCTCTGAGCCTCTATAAAAAAATTTTACAAGTTAAACATTAGCGTCAAATGTTACTAGCTAAAATTTATTAAGTTCTATTGAGAAGTGCTTATTAATATTCTCAGCTCATATCTGTTGGATAGGACGGATGCAGCGAAACATATATCATTAGAGTTCATATCAGATCTTGCAACATACCGCAATTTGATGACTCCGACACCTTCGCCTGAACGTAACCTAATTTCACCCGATTTTTTATTTCCTACCTTGATTTGACATTTAATGCGCAGTTTTAAATCACAATCAAATGGAAGCTATTCTCAGTTACCATTTCAAAAAATACAGTCATTTCGGATCATTTTGAAACGGATGATTTCAAAATTGGACCTAAAAATAGCACAGGACGGCGAATAAGAACTCGGCGTCCTTGCTCACGGTGTGGTGTCTGGCCCCGCAACGCGTTTATTTGACCAGCCACGCAGCTCCTGCAGAACTAGTTTCTCAGGGACTTCAAATTAAAATAAGGGGAGCGGCATTAAAAGGATAAAATGCCACTTCAAGTTAGAATAAGCGGTGATAAATAGATACGAAGAGACTTCAAATAGACACAAACCGATTTCAATTTGAAAGCGCTTGTTAAAAGCAGAAAATCAAGCGTCAAATGGTTAAACGACATTGAGAAGAATCATGAGAATTCAGATTAAAATAAGTGATATTAAAAAAAAAAATGAGCCTTAAAATTTAGATAAGCGAAATTAAAAAGAAAGTAAAACTTTAAATTCAAGTTACAATAAACTACACATGAAAGAGATATTGTTATACCTCATACTTAAAAAACCTCTCGGTAGGATTTATATATTCTTGAGTACGGCGGTTTGTTAGTGCCTTGAAGTCGTGGTGTTGAATTTATATTTAGCTCTTTACTACTCAATTTATTTTGAACGCCAAGTGAAAATTACTGATGAAAAATCATGTCAGAAGAAAATTCCTACGGAGCGCATCACGCATGATACGCTGTGCAATAAAGGGTCAAAAGTCTTCAATCTGAACTGGGTCTGAATTCTGAGAACAAAGTTGAAATTACAGAACTATTCCATGTCAGAATAGGAAACAGGATACACTTGCGGGATGTTTACTACACTCTGACGTATATTCGGCGGAATTTATCAGAAAAAGATGCGAGTTTGTAATTTTTGTTATCTTTAATGATGATGCCTATGTCAGACAGTGTCTTTTTGTACTCCATGTGTACTTTCAAGTTTGATTTTCTTTATTGAAGATTGAGATTGCTAGCCCATCGATGACCTCTTTGCTAATTTTGAAATTGGTGCCCCGGGAAAAGAAATTGATGATAAGGATGTAAAGGTAGGATTTAAATGTAGCCTTTTGCCTGCTGACCATCAGCATTTTTGTACCCATGCTACCATCATTACAACCACTATCATCAAACTGGCACTGGGACCAGGTATATATATATAGTGGAGAACATCGGAATGAGGAAGGAACTGACACTCGGCAGTGAAGTTCAAAGAACACATTAGGGAACAAATTTAACAAGTAATACAAAATGTGGAGGCTTTTTTCGATAGAGGACCGTATAGTCCTGTGGGGGGTTAAAGGGTTATTTTGTGACGAACATAACACCGTACTCGGAGTCTTAGAAAGGTAGTTTTTGTATCGTCTTTTTTGAAATTAAACTGGTTTTCTTTTTCTTTGTCGTCGCTAAGGGTCGACTAGAACAGAATTAAAGTAGAACATGGTATACACTAGTAAGGCTGTTTTAACCTGCACCGCACACAACGACAGCATTGTAATGTGCTGTCTAATTTTGGCTTACAGGATTTATGAAGGCGCCTGAATAGGAGTCCAGATCTCAGCGCTATATAGACCCGAGGTGTCCAGGATTTCTGGAGGCTTATTTATAAAAGTACACGCTCTACACAGACCCGAGGTGTCCAGGATATCTGAAGGCGCCTCAATAAGAGGCCAGATCGCCGCGCCACACAGACCCGAGGTGTCCAGGATATCTGAAGGCGCCTCAATAAGAGGCCAGATCGCCGCGCCACACAGACCCGAGGTGTCCAGGATATCTGAAGGCGCCTCAATAAGAGGCCAGATCGCCGCCCTACACAGACCCGAGGTCTGTAAGTAGACCGAGGTGGTGGCGTGCCTAAGCCCTCGTCTCCCAGCTCGTATTGGGAGCGTGATGCCGGAGGCGCGCTTTACAGACGCGTGATGTGGAACACGTTACGCGCGTTACCGTTACGTTGTGCGTTAAGTGCGTGTGAGGCTATCCTACGCGCGTGTTGTGCCGCTCGCCTGCGCATGCAACTGCTCACACAATGAGGACGGGTTTGTAAATACCTGTTCAAAGGCTCATTTAAAGAAAAACATCGCTGAAGCGAATGAAATGTTTGCTTGTTTGCGCCTAGATGTGCGGGGCTGCAAGCAAAGTTATCTTTTGTAGAACCTCCAACGTCATTACTCCAGAGGAAAAGGTTGTTTTTTCGATCGCTGCTTTCAACGAAAAGGATTCCTCTGAGGTTATAAATCTGTATTAAGTGGCTCAACGTCTATGAAAAAATTGGACTTATTTTGAAGACAACTGTTCCAGTGAGAACGTTCGAATTAAGATGAAAGCACGATAAGCCTTTATTTCAATACGGCGGCGCACGATGCACGGTACGCATCTCGTGGTTGAGAGAGTCTGTGCAGTTGTTGTGCTGGTCAAAGCCTCACTTTGTCATGTGGATAAAATTGCAAAGCTAATTATCGTCGCAGCGGTGCCAAATTTCCCTTGTTTTTAACTGATCATTGTTGTGCTGAAAGCAAGAATGGACTCCATGCTGATTGTTGCTGCGTTTGTTTTCCAAAACCATTTTGTCACAAGAACTGTACCATTTGAGTTCTCCAAAACCATTTTGCCACCAAAAACCGTACATTTTAGTTGTCCAAAACTATTTTGTCACCAAGAACCGTAGATTTTAGTTGTCCAAAACCATTTTGTCACCAAGAACCGTACATTTTAGTTTTCCAAAACCATTTTGTCACCAAGAACCGTACATTTTAGTTTTCCAAAACCATTTTGTCACCAAGAACCGTACATTTTAGTTTTCCAAAACCTTTTTGTCAGCAAGAACCGTACATTTTAGTTGTCCAAAACCTTTTTGTCAGCAAGAACCGTACATTTTAGTTATTCAAAACCTTTTTGTCAGCAAGAACCGTACATTTTAGTTATTCAAAACCTTTTTGTCAGCAAGAACCGTACATTTTAGTTGTCCAAAACCATTTTGTCACCAAGAACCGTACATTTTAGTTGTCCAAAACCTTTTTGTCAGCAAGAACCGTACATTTTAGTTATTCAAAACCTTTTTGTCAGCAAGAACCGTACATTTTAGTTGTCCAAAACCTTTTTGTCAGCAAGAACCGTACATTTTAGTTGTCCAAAACTATTTTGTCAGCAAGAACCGTGCATTTTAGTTGTCCAAAACCTTTTTGTCAGCAAGAACCGTACATTTTAGTTGTCCAAAACCTTTTTGTCAGCAAGAACCGTACATTTTAGTTGTCCAAAACCTTTTTGTCAGCAAGAACCGTACATTTTAGTTGTCCAAAACCTTTTTGTCACCAAGAACCGTACATTTTAGTTGTCCAAAAGATTTTTGTCACCAAGAACCGTACATTTTAGTTGTCCAAAACCTTTTTGTCAGCAAGAACCGTACATTTTAGTTGTCCAAAACCTTTTTGTCAGCAAGAACCGTACATTTTAGTTGTCCAAAACTATTTTGTCAGCAAGAACCGTACATTTTAGTTGTCCAAAACTATTTTGTCAGCAAGAACCGTACATTTTAGTTGTCCAAAACTATTTTGTCACCAAGAACCGTACATTTTAGTTGTCCAAAACTATTTTGTCAGCAAGAACCGTATATTTTAGTTGTCCAAAACTATTTTGTCAGCAAGAACCGTACATTTTAGTTGTCCAAAACTATTTTGTTAGCAAGAACCGTACATTTTAGTTGTCCAAAACTATTTTGTCAGCAAGAACCGTACATTTTAGTTGTCCAAAACTATTTTGTCACCAAGAACCGTACATTGTAGTTGTCCAAAACTATTTTGTCACCAAGAACCGTACATTGTAGTTGTCCAAAACTATTTTGTCAGCAAGAACCGTACATTTTAGTTGTCCAAAACTATTTTGTCAGCAAGAACCGTACATTTTAGTTGTCCAAAACCATTTTGTCAGCAAGAACCGTACATTTTAGTTTTCCAAAACCATTTTGTCACCAAGAACCGTACATTTTAGTTGTCCAAAATTTTTTTGTCACCAAGAACCGTACATTTTAGTTGTCCAAAACCATTTTGTCACCAAGAACCGTACATTTTAGTTGTCCAAAACTATTTTGCCATCAAGAACCGTACATTTTAGTTGTCCAAAACCATTTTGTCACCAAGAACCGTACATTTTAGTTGTCCAAAACCATTTTGTCACCAAGAACCGTACACTTGGTGCTGGTACTCGAAGGCGCTAACTTGTCACTGAAAAATTTGTCTGTGGTGGTAAAAATCGTATCAGTGTTAGTTAATATTGAAATCGCTGTGTTTTTTTAAACTGCTGTTTCTTCGTTCACCATTCAACGGTATTCAATATTTCAGCTGTTTTGCTTCTAATAACACTATACCTGTTTAAAAAATTGATTGTGAAATAGTTGAAAAATAAATCATGTAGAATGAAACCATTTTCAGTAAAAACGTTGAAAGAAATAGCTGATTTAACACCGTTAATCCTCTTACATTTTATCAATCATTCCCAATCTCAAGGTATTTTCCCAGATCGTCCAAAAACTGCTCGAGTAACTTCTATTCTCAAAACTAGGGATCAAACCAAGGTTAACAATTGTACACTAGTTTCTGGCGTCCCAATTTTATGGGAACATTCGAAAAAATTATTCATAGAAGGTGTATTTATACTTTGGACGAAAATCGTTCCTCTATGATGAATGGCATTACTTCTGATATTAGAAAATGACAACGTTAAGTCATGCATTCTTGATCATTTGTTATAGCATTACCTCACTATCGACGATGTGAATATCGTTTCCTCCAAATTACAGTCCTTTCTTCCTACGGAAAAAGGAACCAATCTTAAAAGTATATATCCTGTACAACAGAACTTTCGTTTTTCGACTTTTCGGAAGCATTTGAACGAATTGATTACAGTATATTACTTTAGAAGCTCCAATGTTACGGCATTAGAGGTGATCCTCATAGATGGCTTAAATCACACTTGACGAATTGTAAGCAACTTATTGTAATTGGTAACTACCACTCGGAACCACATGGTATTAACCATGATGCTCCGCAATGATCAGTTTTGGGGCT
Organism: Platorchestia sp. MABIK; assembly: GCA_014220935.1. Classification (NCBI taxonomy): domain Eukaryota; kingdom Metazoa; phylum Arthropoda; class Malacostraca; order Amphipoda; family Talitridae; genus Platorchestia; species Platorchestia sp. MABIK. Next base: position 68,494 of record JACJUY010001080.1, on the reverse strand, counting down.
TTCTTTTTCTGATATTCATTAACGAGATCGTTATATTCTTGTGTACGTTATTCTTTAAATTTATACTTCTTCAACCACTCTCACTGAAAAGATGAGGCAATGGCAACCAAAAGGAATGGTTAGATGGGGAAATCTCGATGTGGTTCAAAACGGATAAAAATATGCATCACTGTCGGTAATACTAAATATATTTAATTCTCCTGTGAGCAAAATGTGCCTGTGTAGTTCATCAAAATATGTAATGACAACAGTGGAGAAACTTATTCATTCAAATTCCAGGGAATGATCTTTGAAATAAATTTAACTTTCAACGAGCAAATCTCGTATATTAGAACTAAAATATTTAAATCACTCGAAATCTTTAATAGAGTAAAAAAAATTTTACCTGAATAAGCTCTGAAAATACTGGATAGAACATAAGTTCATTCATTTCATCAAAAAGTAATAGAAGCATGGCATAGGACTGACTAAAGTAAGACAAATGAACTTCTCACTCTACAAAAGAGAACCATTAAAGCAATAAGAAATTTGAAATACAACACCCATGCAAATAATTCAATCAAATGCTTAGAAATACTTAAGCCTTCTTGTTTTTATTAGTTTGCCCCATCTCAATTTTTGAAGAGAATTTTTAATCATGAGAGCGGTAATGATCTTGAATAATCATATGTTTTCGAACTGGCTATCACGATCGTTGAACTAGAAACCGGAGTAAATTCATTCATCCATACCATTACAAAACCTGATCTCAATACAATTTTCGTTTCATTGGAATTAAGGCTTGAAACTAGATACTTTCTAATATTTCAGAACTGGCACAGAGATTTGATTTGTGACTGGATTTGAGACAGAGCAAGAGTGTGATAGGCTACGCTCTGATCCAGACCGACGAGATTTTGGTTCTATTTCATGGTTAAATGTTCCATTATACTCAACTTTCTCTGGTTTACTCCTGCTCCTTCCTCCTCTCTGTTAACATCCATACGCATATCGATAGAAAAAACAAGGAGCGAGACCAAGTCTTATCGTCATTGATATTAGAAAGCTAATTTAAACAATTTAAGTAATTTAAACCATTTAAGCATTATAAACAATTTAGGCAATTTAAACAATTTATTTGCCACAAGCGATATGTCAAGTAGGTTGATTCTTAAGTCTAGTGCAATGAACAAATTAAGTACAGCTTCTTGTGAGCCCGAATTAGTTCAGCGACTTCTGGGGCATCCTATCATCAACGCTAATCTAAGGTGTACAATTATGTTTAATCTAATTTACTTAACTTAGTTGATCTGTTTAGTGCAGCACAAACCTAATTGAATGATGAGGAGACTTGGTCTCTAATCTTTACTTCCTTCTCGGGATGCATGAGTGATGAATTTTGCATTCAATAAGCTAAGTTTAGCACACACACATAAAACACGCTAGTCTCAGGTATACATTTTAAAATGAACGATGGAGTTACGTGTAAGTGCTGTTCCTTCTCTTCGAAAACTACTAGTGTTCTTGCTGTGCAACTTGGTGCTGTGAGCCTCCGAGTGATGATTTCTTCTCAGGATTTTTATTAGGTTGGATTTCTTGACAAAGCTGGGAAACATTTCATTATGAACTTATTTTTTTTCCAGATGATGTGAATCTTCAACTTCGTCGAGTGTTCAAGCGTGCATCAAGTGACGGGCGGTTTTGTTGAGTAAGCAATAAAGTTTTAACAGGACTTGACTCAAATTCTATTTTAATGCATGAAAGCCAATGTGTGCTCTGTACCAGTGTTTTGTTATCCAGTATCACGCTTGCTCTGAGCTGCAGTGATCTTCACTTTAGGAGTGTTCGAGTTCACAGCCTTTCGTGTGCCCCAAGAAAGCTTTTTCGCTTTTAAATTGTTCAAATGAGATCACTATACTATTTCTCATAGCCTTACACGGAAACAAAATTACTTCGTTATCAGTGGCGTGAAAACCAAATTAAAAGCGACTTATGTATTGAGCACAACTCTGAGCACAGCATCATCACTCGGGACCCTAATGTGGGCGTGGCACAACAAGCGGTCACCATGGTAACGGCGGTGCAGAAAGCGAGCAACCGCTCGCCTCCACCCGATCCTGTCGGCAAGTCCCCCAAGATCCCCAAACCAGGTGAGAGTTGCGTCCTGTCGTGAAACCCATGTATCCTGTTTACTGCTTTTTTTTTTGCTGCATCAGACTAATTAACGCTCGTTTCTGCGGCGATCGCGGGTGCAAGGTCAGTGGTATGGTAGAGAGATTTCTCTGATGCCTCATTTCTGTGTGAATGCCAGTCGTGCCATTGAATTTACCAACTTTTCTTCGTTCATTCAAGTCGATTGGGGGTTGACAGCTGAAGACCATCAGAGCTAAATTTGGTAGTGCGAGTACATTCCATAATGGTAATCTTTCTTTCATTAAAGTTTTATGAATATGAGAAATTTCTTTACTTCTAGAATTTACAGAGGAGTAGCTATGTCTCATCAACTCCAAAAATCACAAATGAAAATATATCAATATTTGCAAAGCTCGATGTTTGTAGTAAATGTGGCCTTAAACATGAAGTTTTCTTAGATCTTAAAGACTTTGAGAAGCATTTTTTCTTCCTGCCAGCATTTGTGAACAGCCTAAAGTAGAGGACATATTATACTGTAAGAATAAATAGTATAAGAATATTATTTGATACGAATAAATCGACAGATTATTACAATAATAAACAAATTGATTGATAAACAAAGAGATTTGTAACCAATAATCTGAATTGTGACGACGCACAAGCCCTGTCAATGGTTTTGCGCTGTACCTTCCAATAAGGAATTAGTACAATAACTTTCACAGTATCTTATTCGAGCTGGCTGAAGAAATTAATTTGGCAGTCGCTTTGCTCAAATGAACTCATTGTGAGCATTTCGATGCGTGATATTCTTCATTAATACACTCGTGTATCTAGAAAAGCATAAAAGCATGCACGTCTCGCCACTGCGTTGAAGAACTGTGTTTGGCTTAAGCGACTTCTCACACCAGAAAAAAGCGCTTTCACTACAAGAAGAAATGACTCTCATCACTAGCTTATACTATCAGATATTAATTTGATTATGGGGTATCATCATTTTAATGGAAATTATAATTTGGAATGAATCAAATGAGAGTTGAATCACCACTATCTGCTGACGTCGCTTCTGTAAAAAATTGCTTCTGTTTGCTCCAAGTTACTACTGTTGATATTGTTTGCATGCTGATGACATAAGCCATTCGTAACATTGTAGGAATTGTTCTCAAACACAGGTGAGTAAAAGCACAGCACACATTTAAGACATTCGAAATGAAATAGCGAACGTCATTCAACAACTGTCCAAAACCTTGGCATGGTTTTTAGGGACAATTTTTCATAACGTTGAGAATGACTGGGAGCTGCTCAGCTCGTTTTAGAACGAGACTCTTCAAAAAAGTCCTCAATGGAGTGAATCTCTGGATGCTGCACTGTTTCCTCTCCTAAACTCAGGCAAGGATGTTCACGGCTCTCGAAACCAGCAAGTCCAACGCATCAGAATTTTACTTCTAATTCAGAACTTTCATTTTAATTCTAATTCAGAACTTTGCTTTACTTCTAATTCAGAACTTTTACCATACTTCTAATTCAGAACTTTTGCTTTACTTCTAATTCAGAACTTTTACTTTACTCCTAATTCAGACTCAGAACTAGAGCCCATTCTAGGATTTTCAAGAGATCGGATAAAGTTTCAAAAAAGGAGGCGGAGGAGAAAACTGGATCAGGAGGCCGCAGCAGCTCGCTAGTTACTACCTGAAGCTAAAGAGATCAATCAGAAGAGATCCACCTCAATCTATTGCACGCTTCGATGTTGGAGAGCAGTTCGTCTCTAGCTATAACCATCCAGCGCCCTTTGGAAGTAGCCCATCATCCCAACCAGAACTGAGAAGTAGGTTATCATTTGAATCAGAGATTGAAAAATAGCTCATGATTGAAACCAGATATTGAAAAGTAGCATTTCATTTAAACTACAAATTAAGAATTGGCTTATCATTTTAACCGAATAGTGAGAAAAAGCTCAATTTAAACCAATGTTTGAGAAACAGATTTCACTTCAACATTTGTTTGAGAAATATCTAATCATTTAAGCCAGAGACTAAGAAATAGTTTCTCATTTAAACCAAAGATTGAGAATAGTTTATCATATAAACCAAAGATTGAGAATAGCTTATCATATAAACCAAGGATTGAGAATAGTTTATCATATAAACCAAAGATTGAGAATAGTTTATCATATAAACCAAAGATTGAGAATAGCTTATCATATAAACCAAGGATTGAGAATAGTTTATCATATAAACCAAGGATTGAGAATAGTTTATCATATAAACAAAAGACTGAGAGATATCCAATCCAGATGATAGGAAGTAGCTCATCATCTAAACCCGACCTTGAGAAGTTGCGTATATCATGCACACCGATAATGAGAAATGCTTAATCATTCTCACCAGATCTGCAGAGAAAAGTCCTCTATCATTCATGCTAAAACTAAGGGTTAGCCGATCATCAGGGTTTTCATGCACTAGAGATTGTTCGTGCTGTCAATGAAAAATAAATGAACGTCAGAATGCCATGCAATAAAAGAAGAGCTGGGAACCTCTGCCACCAAGACGTGAGAGTTTAACCTCGACCCTGGCGACGGGAAGACGAGCGGGTGAAGATAATCGTGAAGGCGAGGGTACTTAAGAATCATGAATGATTGCTTTCCTCGGCTGAAATAAAATTACTGAGTTGGGAACGAGGTGGCAAAGTTCTCGAGTTAGGGGTAATTTACTTGCAGTATAGGATTTAATCAAAACACTTGATCAAGAAACGTTTCAATGACCACATATTGCGATGGAAGATACGAATGAAAAAATTGCAGGTCGTCATTTCGGTATTGAGGGAATATGACTAGAAAACCACAAAATATAATTTTCATCACTACTGAACAAATCTAGCAGCATACTCGTAGAAGGGAGCTCAGTGTCAGCGCATGAGATTCCGAAACCCGGTTAAAGTGTAGAGAGCATTTTCGTTTCGTTATAAGGAAGATATGCTTCGTAGTTATTAATTTCAACCCTTGAACAGTGACAACTAAAACACGTTTTGTCTACGAAATTCAAGCCATCAAAAATAAAATCGAAGGCAGTTTTTGAATCAGATTGCTGCCTTATGTTTTTTCTCTTGTTACAGGGTTCACAAATGAAATGCCATACTGTCAGGAACGCTACGTTTAATAAATTTAAAGGTTGAAGAAAGCGCCATATTTAGCATATTTATATATTGAGCCGTTTTCCTTCAAACTTGCACACTATATTTCCTCATGCTTGAACCGACTTCGGAGAATACTTTGTGCTTCCAGGTTGTGACTTACGAGAACTGTGGAATCTAAAAGTTGTAAGGATGTTGTACGTAAGTCCTTTTCACATCAAGTTTGTATACTGGATGTTTAAGTAGAAGGTTAATAATCTCTTAAGTGAGTGAGCGGAGGACGAAACTTATTTAATAGAGGTCCCATATCGTTGGCGCAGAACCTTGATTGTCGCGGGGCGAAAATATCACATCCATTCACACTTCATCATTTCGATAAAAAATTTTGTTTGTGTAGAAAGGGAGGAGAAATTTACAATTGCCAACGTTGATTACTCTTTGGAAAGTCACACACACCCACAATGTTTCACTTACAGTAGTTCCTTGCAGCTACATGGATTATAATAAAGTCTGTTCTGTCTCTATCATTTTCTCAGAGTGAGAACTCAGTAATATGCGTTGAAAACTAAAGAAGCTGGAGATGATGAGGAGCTTGTTGTGAGGAATTACAAATAAACCATATTGAAGATATTAATATATCTGTAGACACAAGCTATTTCGCGGCTACCAGCACGACTGGAAACAGTCTTTGTTTATTTCCCTCTTCTTGTAATAGGAGAGTAAAAAATTTAAATAAATAACTCGGGTGAAGCAACTTCATCTGTTAATGCTTTGGTCTGCCTTCGATTGAATGAGGTTTGGTGTTCCATTTCATCCCCAATTAGGAAAAAAATGAATCATTGGACTGTAAAGTTTCTTTTATTTGCATCAATAGCGCAGTACTGACGTGTGTTCCCAATGTTTTTATACTTGGATTGAATTTTAAATCACTTAACTGCAGAGCTATTTTTTACGGACAATAGAGTGGGCCTGAGAGAAAGCGATACTTGACGTGTTTGGTTCTCAGGTGCAATCTGAAGTGCTTTCGAAAGTCGAATTACAGCGTCAATTTGTGCGCGGTCTTTCATCCACAACACCATTGTCTGCAGAGTTAAAATGTACATGCATGTTAATAATGGGCCTAATTTGGAATTATCTACTAAAATTCAGAGTTTTTAAACGTATGTTACATGTTTCTTTCGCTGTTATTAGGTAGATATAGAGCTATAGACGTCTCTCGTCTTTAACACACTCGCACCTTGGTGCCGCGTACTGTTTCTTTGTTTGTTGTTTTTGCCTTGAAAAACATTTACTCTTTTCTGCAACCTACTCTCTATGGCCTCAACTTTTCAAAGGTGTCGTTGTTGATACGTCAACGCCTTTCAATTTTCTGAAACGTTCAGTTGCGGCTGCTGAGAATCTCGAGGCAGCAAATTTAGGTCAGCAACAGTAGGGCGCCTGAACACGGTTTTGCATAGCCATGCTGCTTTTTGAGAAGTGTCTTCAGTCGAGTTTTTCGTGGCATCCATTGAGCCGTAGGCTCAGCTGCGCAGTTTGATGTTGACCAGTATGACTTTGCCGCGTGCGTTTAGCGCATCTATGCGTACTTGTGCTGACTTGTGTGTTGTGACGAGCGCAAAATGTTGCAAGAAAGTGTGTTCCATTGAACCTCAGGTGTGCAAATACGAGGGTGTGCAAATACCTCAAGGATTGAACCATTTTGGGAGTGCATCTTAGGGATGGGGAATGATATCTCAGCGGAGTCTTGTGAAGTTTCATTATGTTCTTTATCTCTGTTTCGGGAAAGGAAGATGTAGAACTATTCTTTACACTGATTACAAAGTTTTCAGTAAGCTGATAAAAGTTGAAAATGAGATTGCTATTCTCCGATTTAAGGATGTGAAACGAGGCTGTCGCGTTTGCTGGTTTGTGCGCAATGTGTTAAAGTCATGTGCTACTGTGCAAAAAATTACTCGGTGATCGTTTTCCACATTCCACAATAACTGTCACTTGTGTCAGAGAATTAACTTCCCGTCCATGGCGTAGTTCGCTTTCAAGTTTTCATTCGTGGTCTGCAATGGTTGGAACTGCTACAGCTGCGTGGTCTGTATCGACATGCTTTCTAACGCGCCAAGAGTGTTGTGTATTGAGGTGGTTCTCTTCTAATCGATCCCTTGAGCTCCATGTTGAGATATGCTTGTTGTTGGAGCCTACTCATTCAGTTTTCCTTAACACTTTATACTTCTGAAATTGTATTGAGTTCTCGTGATAGCATTTGAATCGACTTGAAAAATGGTAGCCAGAAAATGAATGTTACTGAAAGTCCTAAAATTTTTCGATTTTTGTAGTGGTTAGTAAAAACCAACGATTTTTGGAAAACATACTGGAGCCGTGCACAAACTGAGTTCAACTTATGGTTTTGCTGAGTGAATAACTCTTAAAAGATGTTCCACTTACTCTCAAAAGGTGTTCCACAGATTTTTGATGAAAATGGTTGCCAGTACGTCCAATTGTTTCACTTATAGTTAAACAGATTTTGAGGTGTTCATTTCTGAGATGAACGTGCGGTCACGATTAGTAGATGTCCATGATTGTGGAGAGATTTGAAGTTTATTCATGAAGTTTACTTTGTGAATTTCGAGTGTTCATTTCACTTGAAGGTTTGATCTCCATTCGACATAGTTCGAAGATGTTTACACACAGGATAATGTGTGTTACAAATGGATAGTGTACAGGATAGTGTCGTTGTAAAGTGGAGTTTGCCTTTCGTTGGTACGTCATGCGTTTCCTATACACAATGACCTGGAGTTAATGTTCGCATATTTCAAAGTGAAATTTTTTAATTTTCCTTGTTTGCCAGAAGTTGATCTCCTTCTATTGCTGACGATATTCATTTCGACACGTACTGGGTTCAGGACCTCCTAGGCCACATTTCTACTCGAACAAATTACGTGCAATAATTGCCCAGACCACTAACGAAGCGCCTCACCTCTGAGCACTGAAGGGACAATAGCACTTTAAAGATCTCGGGGACTTAGCGTTGCTCGAGGTATGCGCAGGATGCTGGGCCTACGCACGGGGTATGTGTACAGTGTTTGTACTCGTCAGCTTACTCTCCTCAGGAGGTAAAATAATTGTATCAATGGAATAATTACTCCCAGTGGGAAGATGTGAGGATTCTAGCTGAAGGTTCGGTAGGCCTCTTTTAACTAGAAATGGTTTCCGTTTTTATACGTTTTTTTGTTGTGGGCCGTCTTTTTCCCATTTACTACTGTCTGTTTTTTCAGCACCTACTAATTTTATCTTTGATTTATAATTTGCTTCATGAAATTCTTTTTATTTTGCCGTTTCTATGCGCAAAGTGTAGGGACGCCATGGGCATAGCTTCCCCGCCCGTTCTCTTACTTCCATTCTAAGCAGTCTCTTCCTCTTTCCTCTCTTAAGAACACCTTGTTAAGGTTAGGGAGACTTTATATCAATTGTTATCAAATGTTGTTATTTCGATCAAGTACTTTGGGAAACATATGCACCTCACTGACAACCCTGAGCTATCTACTATACAGAGCCAACAACATGTGTTGAGTGAGTCTGTCGTGGGTTTTGGTTTGTATTTAAGTAGGCCTTATCTTTAATTTTTCACTTCTTAGTCTCTTTTGTCAGTAGGAGGCCCGCGTTCCGTGAAACCTGCATCCTGTGCGAGTCCTGTCTTCATTATTTATCCGTGTGCTTACATCACTTTTTCGTCTCACCGAGAGGATTACTCTTTTGTTGGCGAACTGTGGTCACCGAGTCGGCGTGCATGGCCCGTCCTGGTTTCCCACGCAGACCTCGCAGGGGCCCGTGCCTCCAACAGAGTACTACAGCAATAATTTACTCTTTAATTAAACATAAATCTAAAATCAACACTTACTATGAAATGAAAAATGCATAAACACGGGGAAGTTTTTACCATGGATTTTAAACGAGAATAGGACAGTCTTCGAACTCTTTGCATGGTAAATACGAGTTGTCTCGTCTTCCCTTTATTTGCCCTTTTTTTACTTTCCTTTATTTGCATAATTGTCTCTAGTATACTTAAAATTTACTAGACTTTCTAATAAGCCCTTAAACCAAGAGAATTTACCATAATTTTTTTAAGACCATAACCCATTAGCCTGGAGAAAAATATTTTCACACCATAGTATCTTTTGTGCTTGATGTAAAAGTTGAACTAAAGAAGAAACATCACCTCGGTGAGGGCACCAACACAGATAAGGAGGCAAACATTCATACCCAAAGCTTGTCGAACACAGCCAGGACCGTGAGAGAGCACTCGTCCCTTCATCAGTGAGAGCTCTGCCCGAGCTGCCTTGGTTCACGACAGACGTGATGAGGGAGTTCGTGCTGTTCAATGCCTTCACGCTCATTTAATTACTCTCTTGGTCTTCTATAGTGGGGAGGTATAACGTCCAGAATAGAAAAGTTTATTTTTCTCACGAGCGACAGTCTTTGGTTCAAGTTTGGTTTTTGGGAGCGGTGTCTGATGCTAATACGTACACATTGTGTGCTGTAGTATCTCCTCCTCAAAGAGCTTTCTGACGTTCATAGAGATCTTTTGCTTGATTTTAAATAAAACCAGCCCTCACTCTTCAGTTAGACTCATACACGTTTGTGTTCAGGGGGGAATACACTGGAAGTGAAGTGAAGTGAAGTGAAGCAAAAAGAAAGATTGGATCATCCGCTTGTCATGCTGTTCTCTAAAACCTATTGTAGTCCGGAAACTTAACGAGTGCTTGGCAGAAGAGTCATGGTGCGACGATTGTTCTCAGAGTACAGTAACTTTTCCGCGTTTTTATAAGAATTCGCTGGCTGAAGTAAGAGTTCCCACAGCGGTTTTCATGCCTGTTTTCTGCTAAGTGCATTCCAAGGTCCACAGCGCGTTTTCGTTTTTGATGCATTCAGTCATAATTGACCAGGAAAATTGCGTGAAACGCTAACACAAAGCAACAAAGAATGACCTGTATTTTCTTCAGGCAAGAATGTCAGCATTGAATCCGATGAACTTGTGCATAACATTGCGCAACTCGTGACATCGGGTCGTAACGCAGTCTGCGCCTTATCTCAAATGGAATTGAATCCCGTAAATGTGGGTAAGTCTTTTCACGCAGTATTCTTCGTTTCTTAGGAAATAAGAAAGCATCTTCCGTACTGCTAGCCAGGATGTTCTGGGACTTGAAAATAAAGATACCATGTACAGTAACTACTGTACAACTAGTACTGCTAGCAAGGATGTTCAGGGACTTGACAATAAAAATACCATGTACACTAAGTACTGTACAACTACACAATGACGCCAAATATAGATACAGCGTAAATTGCATTTTACTCTCAGGTCTACAATACATAGTTTACTTCGCTATCAGTTCGAGGTACAGAACGGCATTTGCTCACACGCCCCAGCGATGCTAGGAGTCTAGTTCCTTCCACTTCCCAGGGAGTGTGGCACACACACGCAAGCGCTGCTACATAACGGGGCAACCCTCGTGTGGGACCGGTTTGTGAGGCGCTGAGACATGCGCATGCCGACGTGGCTCCGCGTGCCACCAGGCACGAACTTCCTGTGCGTCGTGCTCTATGCAATCAGTTTTGTTTTCGCATGGCAGAAAGAAAGAAAGAAAGATAGAGAGAAGCAAAGAAAGATAGAAAGAAAGAAAAAAAGGAAAACAACTATGTGAATTAGATTTCTATACGTCGTCGAAGGTTTGCTGACAATGGATTAGATACGACGGAAAGTGCTGAGAGGTCCTTGGAAGGAGCAGTTTGATCATGGAAGTCAAGCTTCATTTGTCAGTGCAAACACCATCAGTCAATTTAGCATCTAATGCGACTAATACGTGTGATTTATGCACCCTAAGCACACCTTTAGAGAGTAAAGTTGCATTTATCCCCTCATCATTTGAGTTCCTAAAACCATAAACCCACTGACCTGGAAAAATATTTGTTATACCATTTGAGTTCCCGCTAACGGTATCGTCGTTCACTGTGCTCGCATGGAGCATCCTACGTAACGAATATTTATACATAAATTGAATAAAGAATGCAAGCTCTCGTCCTGGGTGGTGCGACCTCGACTTCACGACCATGGCGGCATGAGAAAATTATTAAAGCGTGTCCATGAAATTGTGGAAATATCAACTCCCCAGTGCCTGCTTTGCCAAGTCTGCAATTTTGTGGTTGGCTTTTGATTGCGCATTCTGTGTGACTCAATTACGGAGTTATCAATTCACATCCCCCGTATTTGCTTATAGCCAAGTTTGCAGTAACCTCGCTCGTAAAACGAATTTTGTTGAACATCTCTTTTCTGACTTTGAGCTCCTGTTTCTCTCATTGTTTCCCGATTCCAAATTATTCATTATAATAAGTAACTTCCTATCTATCTTCAATAGAAGCAGTTCCAGTGACGAAACCGTGCATAAATCAAAATTATTAGCTCGCTACTTGCTGCCTAGATGTAAAATATATCGAATTTCTTGCAACTATTACCAATGGCACTGAAATCTATATATACAGGATGCATAGCTAATACACGATTAGCTCCCCTCTGTTGACCACTGCGCACAATGCTGTAGCACGGACATTACGTAGCAATCATAACCCAAAACCGAAACCACTCTCCAGACACTTGATGCCAACAACGACTACTGCAGTACGTGTTTGCCCACATTTGTGGCTACAAAAAGTTCCGCTATCCCTTCGTAGCACCCGCCCCTCGTGCCCGCATGGAGAGAGTGAGCCTCCAGCGGCAGAGACGTTCCGCTCTTAGTGATCTTCTTTCTCCTCAAGAAAAAAAAACACGTTAACTGCCGCGAGTTAAACTGAAGTTCAATGCTTAATTTAAATTGCAATATATGAATTAACAATGGATAAATGGATCATCCCTTTATTTGGCTTGGAATAAGTATTTATGAAAATTGAATTGGTAACCGCTGGTGGGTCAGCGGCAGTATAACAATCCGCTCAGTGATCCAAGGTGTGTCTCGCGGCATTTAACGGATTAAGTGCAACACCAAGCTAAAATGATTAGAAAAATCCGTGAGTCAGAGTTCGACGATGATACTTTAAATTTATCACCACGTGAAATCTCTACTCGAGGTCTAGACAATACCATCACTGAGGAAGATGTTGTGCCTCAACTTGTCATAAGCCGCCGCACAGGTGTGTCATCAGTATACATCAATCACGGTATTGTGACACACCCTGGTGTGTCATGATGAGCCCCCTGTACAATCGGTCCTCAGGTTATGTGGCATCGTCTTGTGAGAAACTTAACTTACACGAATAAAATTGAGCTCCAGTTCTTCTTAAATTGAGTCAAACATTATGTTAGATAAGGCTTATTTTTATTCGCATAAGTTGAAGTTCACATAAGATGATGTTCACTCTGATCGACCGTACAAACTGGATTGAAGTTTAGCTGCAATGTGCGATCGGAACACGTGCTCCTACATTTCTAAAACCTACTTACTGTCCATTTAAGAGTACACGTCGACTCTCACGTCGGATGAAAAGTCACTCCGTCCGAACCGGAATCTTCATTTTTTGCCTATTCTATGTCCATGAATTACGGTCTAAAACAGGTCTTGGTCACCGTTAGAGTTGTGTCGGATCGTACACGTTGCAACCATCTCCTAAGGGCGTCTCAGTTTCTCTTTTTTTCTACTGGTATGACATTTTTTGTATGTTCAAATCTAGGAAAAAGTTATATTTCGCCAGTGTTAATTTCGAAAGCATTTGCGTTAAGCCCCTTTTTCCACATATTTATTGCTTAGCTTGTTTTATACAACTGTTGTTAGTATACATGAACTACTTGGAACTTTGAAATAGGTTCAAAAATTCTCTATCAATGACCGTTAGCCTAATCGTTTGATATAATAAATCACTGCGAAGACATCAAATTTTTCGATCTACAGACGGGAGTGTAAGAAGTCGCGAGCATAATAGTCATGAGAACGCATGAAAATCGCCATGAGGTACGTTTTGGGTAGACGAGCATTCTACCTATACTGAAAATGACTAGTAAGCTGTTTTACAACTAAATTTTTGCAACGCTAGAGTGAAAACAGATTAATATCTTGGTCAAGTTCTGTTTGATTGCATTGTGCTCGGGAACGTGTACGCCGCTTGCATTTCGATGTTTTTGATGTTTTTCCATGAAAACTCCTCTCTATGAAACAAGTTACCATTGCAAATTACCTTTGAAGTGATTGCAGTTGCAGAATAGATTACTCAGCACTTTTTGCACTAGTAAATACTCTGTAAAAGCACCAAACCTATTGCGAGCCAGTTTTCAGTTCCACTCGTTATTTGATAGTAGAAATAATGTTCTGCTTTCATACGTACTAAAAGTTATGATAAATAATGCATTATTAGTTTTTGAATTACTTTTCGAAAATTCTCAAATGAAATGGAGATAAATGTTTAAGCTTATTTGCTTGTTGCTGAAGAAACCTATCTTTAATTGATATATTTTTTTGAGCGATTTGTTTTGAACGTTTTGTAGTGTCGATTTAATTTTATTTCATTGAGAATTGCTAAAGTGGTCCAAAGGAAAACTGAACTATAACTTCCTACGCGATGTCTCCAGTAGAAGGCTAAAAAGCCAATTTTTCCGTGCTACAGGGGTTCACTAAAGAGATTGCCTTATTCTAACTTCGACTTGACCTGGGTCAAGTTAATAGATCATATGAAATATTGAAACATGGCTGACTTAATACGACAGACTGTTTCTCCATCGAATAATTTCCTGACTAATAATATTCAGATCAAAACATCACATTAGGGATCAATGTGCAGTTATGCGATAATCAAGTTTAAATCGTTATGAATAGGAACATGTATACCATCTTTGAAAACCTAGTTGTAAATGAGAGTGCAAAAATAGCCTCTGCTATGTATTTTCACTCTTTATATTGTCAAGGAAATAGTAGAATATGATCACCCCTCTTAAACAGCACACCATCTCTAGTTTTTACTGAGGAGTTTTAATGGACATTGAGATTCTAAGAGGTCGAGTTAAACAGTTATTTTAAATTCCCGGGACGAGAAACTGTGAATAGCTCTGACCTTTTTTTACCACTCACAGCGGGAGAAATCAACCTCCCGTCAAGCGTTCTAGCTTCCACGGCACGACTAAATACTTCTCCATTTTTTGTCTTCAGCACAGAATTCTCGTCCCAGATCTGATATTTATGATCGAAAACTGGATCCTGACTGCGGATTAGCAGAGTTAATTACGCGGTTGCCTGGTCGGTCGGATGAGCTGAGTGCAGTTTTTCTCTCGACTGCTTCTTTTTGTGGACTAGATCCACCGTGCTAAAGCAAGCAGTACCCTGAACTCTTGAGAGGAACGAAAGTTTACAGTTTTTGGCTACGGGCTTATCCGTCAGTTCATCAGTTGATTGGTAGATATACACATGTAGGACGAAATCAGATAGGAAAATTTGACTTATCTTTACATATTGCTCGAAACTGTTGTTTGCGAGTTCAGCTGAAGTTTCCCGTGTTGCGTCAAAATGATGTACGCAGGGTGTCCCAGAAGTCGCGCACCATACAATAATTTGTATTTCTTTTTCATGTTTTAGATAGTACAAATTGTCACATGCAATGATTCGTGTGCCCATGCATAGGGTGGACAATTTGAGCATCTCTTATGATTAGGATCGATTAAAGTAATATACAGGTGTATTTTTATAAAAACCAGTACGTTATGTGACTTCTGGGACACCCTGTATATTTGGCCGGCCCCTAGCCTGAGCACATCCTAACAAATCCCTGAATCTGAGTTATTTGTTCCTGCATCGTCAGACAGCGCTGGGAGGGTACGAAAACTCACGCTCTACTTTGGGGTTGTATCAATACCTCATCGAAACATTAACTGTCAACGCAATGAAAAAAAAACTCTTAGAATGGTTGAATTTTTCTTAATCTTGCACGTAAGTTCAGTGCATGGTCAATAATAAATGATTTTAGAAGTTGCCACGTCAATAAGTTAAGCGCTGTATTTCTATACTGAGTAAATTTTTCTTGATTTTGCATATAAGCTCAGCACATGGTCAATGATGAACGATTTAAATAGTGAATAAATTGGTAACTAAAGCGATGTATTACTCCTTGGAATCGCATGAGACATGTTCAATGAGAGAAGTGAAGTGGCAGAACAGCGTTATCGCGCACATCTCTGATGTCTTTTATTTTTTACGGTTTTTGAAGCACAATACGGTAACGAGAACAATTTTTGCTCTTGAGAACAATAGTCATACACGAGTATGCATTGCGATTTAACATCAATGCAGACACTCGAAAAAAAACTATTCCCTCTGCATCTAAAATCCGTTGTTTAAGGGTTATCTTTTAGCACATTGACTGCGATGAGTTAAACTAAAGTTCAATATTCAACTTAAATTTAAATTCAGAAGTGATATGCAAATTTAAAAATACTAAACATTACCTGGTTCCATTAAAAACCATTAATTAAAAAATGGTTGACTTTTTCAAACGAGCCATATCGATGGGTCGTTCCGTAGTAGGAAAAACCTAAGCACAACTCACCGCCGGGTCGTATAGCAAGCAACGTGCTAAAAAAAGCTTTCTTTCAATGCTTCAACGATTGCTGAAGAATTCAAGTTTCTAAAACATTCTTTTTTGAAAAAAAACACAAAAAAACAAATTTCTCAAAAAAACTTCATAAAAGTCGTTCTCCCGTAAAATCTGTTCCGTAAGAACTGGAAATCTAAGTAGCGACGAGCCCACCGCCGCCCACTCGTACCTTAGTTGTGAAGCAAGGCTAAGCGAGGGTAACCTTGCAAGGCTTCCCTCGTCGCCGCTGGGCAGGCAGCGCTGCAGAGGGCAGTTCTGAGCCGCCCTCCGTCTTGCTGCGTCTGCCTCTCTCTCTCTCTTCATTAGTGAAGGACTCGCCTCCGTGCATTGATGTTGATTTGGTCAATACCGTTTGATATTATAATTAACTAGTCCATCCCCCCTTATTTGAACTAAGATAGAAGCCGAAATGAAGGAAAGGCCGTAAGAAATAAAAAGTTCAATCTCTCGAGAGTTGACGAGGCCGAGTGCACACGGCCAGTCAAAAATGTATAATAATGTTCGACAAATCACATGATACATGTTCTTATCTCCTAAGAATTCACGTAATATTCATTCCAACGCGAACCTGATGGATTAATACACTGGAAATTGTGGAGTTGATAACGCTTGTATCACAGATACGTCACACACTGCAGGCTGGCTTCGGACAGACAGACTGAGAGACAGACACCTCTCTTATTATAGTATAGAAGATTGCTAGTGTTCACGACCCGTCAAAAATGACGGAATTCGATAATGTTCAATAAAGCACCACCCTTTGATATTATTATTGATTGCTAGTGTACACGGCCCCTCAGAAATGTTCGATAATGTTCGATAACATCAATAACTCATGCAATCATGTAGGTAAAACATCAAAACTCTTTGATTACTTGAAACACTGACGGTGTGCAATGAACGTATCTGTGAGCATCCCCGATTAAAATATTATTGTGCTTGTGCACTGGTGAAACACGTATCACAGATACGGTTATTAAATACACCCAACTGCGATTCTAATATTGGACAAATTAATTTAGTATTCTTATTCTTATACTATTAACTTTAATATTCCCCCTATGTAAATCCTTTGGCGTGTGACAGAGAGACGGACCAACCAACCGAGCAAGCAAGCAACTGTGTACTATTTTATAGTGGATTATTATCTCTATTTATGGGCAGAGGACAGGTGTTCTCGAAGATCAAGACTGGGATTTTGAAGGAATAATTTTGCTATCGTTTGTACTTCTGACCCTGTTTTTGAAACGGGTCTGATATTCCTACATTGCATTTTAAGAGCAAGGTTTGAAAAATAGTTCTTTACTTAACAGAAGAATGAAATTTGTTTATATTTTTTCAATGCTAGCTCAAAACAATTCGTTTGTTCAGAGGTTCAATATTTTTAATTTTTCCCCCATTAGAATTCAATACGTATTAGATAGAAAGAAATTCATTCATTTGAATTCAACGCTAGTAAGTTATGCATATGTGAATCTACTTATCACACTAAATCTACTTACGTCCATCTACGTCAATCTACTTACCTGATAAACTTGACTATTCAAAGCGTTTCTACCACAAATAAAACGCAATTTAAGTTTTTCTCGTCCCCTGCACATTGAGATGTGTTTGGTCACTTAATTTAATTATTTGACCCGTAATTAGCGAAACAAATTTCTCGTTGCATGTCATTCAGTTATGTGAGGTGAGGGTTCCGCTGGATGCTGGTTCTGTACAGTATATGTAGCTTATATATGTAATTGCACTGTGATTGGGACAACTATTTGCATACTAATGAAGAACGTTTAACTGAATGTGTGAAATTCTTTTACTGAATTTGTGAAATTCTTTTACTGAATTTGTAAAATTCTTTTACTGAATTTGTAAAATCCTTGTACAAAATTTGCAAAAGTTTTTAACTGAATTGGTGAATTTCTCGAAATGAAATTGTGAAATCATTAACCATGTCGAAAATACGTGAACGCACATGACTAAAGTGACTGATGAACAGGAAATTTTGCTTTTGTTACGAATTAATTGCAGCCTATATCTACAAATACAAATTTGTCCTTTCGTAACAAACCAGTTTGACCAAGTCATTCGTTGCAGTCGAATCTTGTGCTTATGACCGAGAAAATGTTTGGTCGCAATATATGCACAATTCTCGGTCTGCAGGAACTACATAATAGCGCATTTCCGGCTTTTTATCACCGAGTACTCAACTCAGAAACACACTCTTCAGGCCAGTGGACTTTATGAGTCCGGTTTTTTTTGTTTGCGATAACTCGTCGACCAATCTTGACCCTAATTGCGAAGTGCTCGGTATTTAGGTATCATGCTGCTCACAAGAGTTTAAATATTTCAAGAAATATTTTACTATTTCAAGAAATATCACATTACCTTTTATTAGCTAGACGTACAATAACAGTGGCACAGATTTACACTTGATCCTGAGAATGAATGTTCTATGTCAGTGATATTCACTAATTTTTGCTAGAGAGCCACTTCGGTTAAACGCATTGATTGAGAGAGCTGCAGCTTCTGCAAGTTAGCGTATATTATTTAATTTATTAAAAAATTTATTAGCGAAGAAAATGCTAATAAAATTCATCGTTTTTATTCAAAAAATAACAAAAAATCAGCAAGCTCCAACAATGATGATGGAGCTGGTCTCCGAAACGTTTTCGACTTTTTGTTCTTTTTTGAATAAAAATGACTAATTTCACTAGCATTTTCTTTGCTTGTGAATTTTTAGTGAATTTGCGATTTAAGCAAAGTGGACATTTGTTTATAAATTTCATATTTATTAATTAATTTATACATTTTTCGAGAGCCGTGAATTGAGCCATCGGGGTTTGCGAACCGCGCAATGAATACCACTAGAATCGATGTGCTGTGGGCGTTCACGAGCGTCCTAGAATAGAGGGAGCGTCAACACAGTTACTGTACGTGGAGAGCGTGAAGTAGAATGCCGGTAATTACGAGCAACTTTCAAATGACACACTGGCCATACATGAGGCACTTGAATGATGCTGAGAGCCCTGGCCACTCTTGCCTCTCAGGCTGCAGTGTGTTCGATGTTAAGATCTGAGCTAGGACAGTAATGGGATATTGCTTATTTCTAGTAAAGGTGTTCAATTTTATAGTTGCAGTTAGATGTCATATAATTTATTTTGTTGCTGGGAGAGCACTTTTGACGTAGACAAAGCGCTATTCGGTTGGAAGTCAATTTGAAGGGAAAAAGGTGCTCTAGTTTACAAATATATGTACGTAGGTGTGATGTCCGGTATGTGGCAACTCGGAAATTACTCGGAGGAAATGATTTCACCTGTAATTTTCATGCCTTCTGCTATATTATATATGTAAATGTACACAACATCGTGTCGGTTTGTTTAGCACTCCAAGTACCGCGTCATTTACCAGATTATCCTGAAGTTTCTAAAAGGATAGATTTTACGGTGACCTCTCGCATTTATTAAATGTACATATGGGGTGACTTCCGAACTTTTCTAAAACAGTTCACTTCCTTCTTTACCTTTGAAAATTTGTAGTAAGCATTGTTCTACAGGGTGGGCTAGAAAAGCCCGAACTATATGGTGCTACATTAAATAATGTCTGTGATTCAACAATGGATCCTGATTTTTTGATGCAATTTCTATTATTGGACGGAGTGTATCTGATACATTGATTACCAATAACATTTATGATTCTAAGTTTTTCAGCCCACCTTGTTTAGACAATTTTCCGAGTGTCCTTGAATTTTCGTTTTCCCACGTTAAGCAATCAACCGCAGCGAATCCCTGCACGAGTGCGTTTAAGGGGATGTTCAGCAGAGGTGAAGACATGTCGTCTATTTAAATTTTGAACATTTCTCGGTTTTACCTGGCCGTCACTCGGTCACAGCTTTGGTGAAAAAAAACATCTTAAGTAATATGATGTTTTTTGCGCAATTTGAAAATCGTTTGAAAATTTGTGCCGCTGTTTCCGACTGAACAAAGCAAATGTTCCGATGCTAACGACATTTTTATAGCTTAGTCATCGTCAAATTCATTCATCTTCTCACGCTAATTCATTGATTCTGCTTATTTCAGAGAATTATTTTTTCTAAAAATTTGGACAATTTGGTAAATTAAAATATCAAATTCAGAAGAACCCTTCATGAATTTTGAGCGTTCAAATAAACTGATGATTCTTATCCAAAATGAGTGATTTCTTAGTTTTATATCGTGGTGCTTCCAGTTCTTATTTATGAATTATTTCGGGAGTGATAATCTACACCTTGGGAAAAGTTGGCAGTTCTGCCTTCTGAAGTCAGAACAACCTTCTCATCTTTGTCTCCGAAGTCTGCCACAGGTGAGATTCCCCAGAGCGTACTGGCTGCAACTGGCGTAGGTACTACGTGCAAAATTTATACTTTTTTTCGGAGCTGACCAGAACTGAAACTATTCTCAGTTCTGTGTTGCCTAGATTACACTCGTACTTTCCTTTCTCTCGCTGGATGACCCGGAGCCGACCTCTGTCATGTTCCTGCAGTTTCGATGTAATGAAGAAGATAGTATTTACTTTCTTAACTTCTCAACCTTAAAAAAATTATTCCAGCTCATCACGTGTTGAAATAAAAAGAAAATTGCTAATCATTTAGTACTTCAAAACTCAAGATGGTATTTCAAAACGCAACTAGGCAATGAGTTTGGGTGTGTGAGTATATTTCCATCGCAATCGAGTTGCAATGCAAGTACGTCCAGACACAGCCTTGCAATATCTTTTGCATCGATATAAGAGGCATTGACACAGCTGCGCCGAAATATAGCAAAATGTGCTTGTTCACACGAGGGTGCAGCTGGATATACAGTAATCCTTTACTCCAACATTAACTTCAGACAGAGAGTTGTAAAGTTTCAGGTTTCGGGAGATAGTGCACTAAATGAAAACGTCAGAGGGCGGTGACTGGAAATGAAGCGTGGATATATGTTAAATTCTTCGTCTCTCACAAATGACTGCACCTTGCAATTTTCCAGATTTTTTAGGCTCATTACTCTCAATGGGAGTCATTCAATTTAGAAATCATTGATGGCTCGTAACTTTCTCCAAATAATGCTACAAATCAGTCACATTTAGAGAACAGTCTCAGCACTGATGAATGACTTCCCGTCAGCAACAATAGCCGAGCTTCATCAATCGTCAAGTTACAGAACCCTTCTTAGAGAACTACTGGCAATCCTTGAGTTCTACATTAATACGAACCCCAACGTATAGGGATCAAAATGAGTCTGTTATTTTCCTAACTCGATGATTGATTCAGGCCAAGAATGACTCCGAACAATTCTTATCCGTATAAGTTGAGGCTCTCATAAAATGAGGTACCGAGGATCGGCAGTACATGGTAGCCTAATTACATGGAGTGGTAACGTGTTTGTCGAGATTTCTCTTTTCCGGGATCCCTTCCGTTATGATCGTGGGAAGGCGGAGTAGTAATGGTGGCTTTTGATGCAGAGATTTGCTGAGCTCCGGAGCCTGAAGAAGAGGCTGCACTGCGGAATGTTGAACAACGATGTAACTCCTCTTAGGGACAGATTTGATTTGTCTCTGTGTTGAGACATGCATGAGATTTTGTTGGTTTGTAGTTAGGGAGAGGAGCGATTTGATTGGTTTGTAGTTAGGGAGAGGTGAGATTTGATTGGTTTGTAGTTAGGGAGAGGAGCGATTTGATTGGTTTGTAGTTAGGAAGGAGAGCGATTTGATTGGTTTGTAGTTAGGGAGAGGAGCGATTTGATTGGTTTGTAGTTAGGAAGGAGAGCGATTTGATTGGTGTGTTGTTAGGAAGGGGAGCGATTTGATTGGTTTGTAATTAGGGAGAGGTGCGATTTGACTGGTCTGTATAGTGGGAGATGAGAGATTTCATCGGCGTGCATTTTGAGCTTTGCAGTTTTCTAGAAATGTTTATGCTTGAAAAGTTCGTTAGATAATATTCAAGTCTATGCTCTTTGTTGCCTTTTTTCGCTTCATGTACCGTCAGTTCAGCCTCTTAAAATAATGCAACTTGTAAGTAACATACCAAATCGAGTGGTTATCTAGTTTTAAAAATTGTTCATAGAAAATTTTAGGGTGTGAGTTTAAATGTAAATTTCTTGGTCAGATGTGACTAGGGTAGAAAAATGACCCAATTTCAAGCTTGGAAAATTCCTTGCCTTATAGAATGGGCTTTTTCTAGAAATTCGTGTAGTTCGGTAAATTAAAATTTCAAGTTGAGAAGAACCTTTCATAAACTTTGAGCGTTCAAATAAGCTGATGATTCCTATCCAAAATGAGTGATTTGCAGTGCGCTGCTCTCGCTTGGTGGCTGGTCGCTGAACAGTTTGTTTTGGAGGCAGCATTTTATGTGGTGCAGCATTAAATAGAGATCGCCAAGAAGGGTCAGCTGTAAATAGGCTCTTCAGTAGTCACAAATGCATTTCATGGCTGATGACAATAATTACGTTTACCAGTCAAAACGTTTAATATCGTCGGTAATTTCAGTATTTTGATATTTATCTGCGTTTTAAAATGATAAAATGAACCTGAAAAACATGTGCGTGTCTTTTAGATGAAATCAGAAGGCCGTGCAATCGCTCGCTCTCTAACACCTATGTGACGCACATAAAAGCTTTTTTATCACGTTATCTAATCCATGAATAGAAGTGTTTTAAGAGAGTAATTTGACGCCTAGTGTCTGTTACTGTATTTTTCTTTAGTGTTGAAGATTATGAGCATCTCATTATGCGCTGTTCAAAGCTGAGATGTGAGGCAAAATCGATGAAACAAAACAATGCGGTAAAATTAGAGGTACTGTTTGGCTGTTGCACGATCGCGTGAATCTCGACCCTGCGGTTGTCAGTGGGGTGTTGCGTTACCTCAATTTTGCTCTAGTGCTGAAGTTTTGGTAATTTTTCACCACAGCTATCGTTTATTTCCAGTGCTGTAATCGAAATTTATTTCAATTAACCTAAAGCCATCCAAACTGTTTTTTTTTTTGAGGGGGATTGTCAACAAGTTTTTGGCTCCAATTCACACACTAATGCTAATGATTTCAATTCATACACTAATGCTAATGATTTCAATTCATACACTAATGCTAATGATTTCAATTCATACACTAATGCTAATGATTTCAATTCATACACTAATAAGAATCTACTATTAAATTAAAAAAGAAGATAAACATTCTTACTGTCAAACGTTTCGGAATGCATCGATCCCCTCATCAGTGCTGAAAAAACGTTTCTGTCAAAATGCTCATAAGGCTATAAACATTTCTGGAGTAACCTTCAGAGGTTTAACCCTATTTGGCAACTCGAGAAGACTAGCACAGGGCAAAGCACACAGGAGCTCTAAAGCCTCATTACAGGCGATCAGTTGAGGTGTGGCTCCTGGCAGAACTCAGGCGTGGTGAGAGCACCACGCCTTTGCCTGTGACAACCTCTATGCTGGAGATTCCTTGACGCTCCTCAGCACTGTGCGGAACGCTTTAAAGCCCGCGGAGCATTACGGTACACCAGGACACCTTTCAAAATCTACTGAAAATTCAAATTTACATGGCAAGCAAAAATTACGCCTTAGCGGGAAGCCTGCATGTGACAACCATTACTGATGATTCCTTGACGCTCTTATGCATTGTGTGACGCTTTAAAACCAACGAAGGATTGCTCTACACGAGGAAACCCTTGAAAACCTACTGAAAATTCAAATGTATAGGGCGATAAAAAAGCACGCCTTAGCCGGAAGCCTGTGACAACCTCTACTGATGATTCCTAGACTGAGTATTCAAATATACAGAGCGAGAAGGGCTTCAATACTTCTCTAACGTGCATTTCGGCTGGCATTTTGTCGTCTCTCAGGTTTCTCTTAATTGAAAAAAGAAATTCAGCCTTGTTTTTTCTTTCGCTATAGACTCTAGGATGCTCATGATTCTTTATTCTCAAAAAGTATTCGACTTTGATAAATTTATTGAGAGCAATGTGACTTTCCTCAATTATTATCACTGTCTTGGCCTATCTCATCTGCATGGCTTGAATTCTCAGCAGTCTTTTCGAGTGCATTTTACAATGAGCTTATGGAGCTGGTAATGACCGGAAAAAGCGGTTTTTTATGAATTCACAGAATTAAAGTTTCCCTCTACACTTTAGGCATTTTTAGGTTATGATTTCAATAATAAGTGAACCCAATTATTATAACCTGTTCTGATTTAAAAACATGTTTCTAGTTTGCGAATGAATGTGCAGTAAAAAAGGAAACATCACAGTAACATGTTAGCAGTATTTCTTATTTTTGTCACTGTTGATTTGTCAGATAATTTAAAAAATAATTTTTTATCAAATAGAAACTGTTGATTTTGAAATGAATTAATGAGCGTCGTGAGCTTGTTGCGGAAAATTCTTAGAAATGAGAGATCATTTCAATTTCTTTCGAGCGTTTGGGTACTTTTTATCTGATTGCACTTCTCACATATCTAACGCATGCTGCGCTCCAGAGACGGTTCAGCAACGGTTTTCCCTGATGGTCCATGTACGCAATCCTAAATCGTCGCTTTTTGAATACTAGTCTACACCAATTTGCACATTGCCGGACATCAACCCTCTGCCAGACGTGTATTTCAATGTAGTGGAAAATCAACCCTCTGACAGACGTGTATTTCAAAATAGTGGGAAATCAACCCTCTGCCAGACGTGTATTTCAAAGTAGTGGAAAATCATATTTTTAATGGAGTGGGAAATCAACCCTTAGGCAGACGCGTGTTCCAATATAGCGGGAAATCAAGCCTCTGTTAGACGCGTATTCCAATATAGCGGGAAATCAACCCTCTGATAGATGCGTATTTCATTATAGCGGGAAACTCTCTGAAGGCTAAAATTTGGCCAGCTGCAATGACGCCAGATGGCACGCACCAGATGTGCTCACTCCACACACACACATGGCGAAGTCGCTCATTCTTCATAACTTGCAGTAATTGTTACACCTCGTGGCTTGACTCATTACTCATTTGAAAGGTGAATAAGATGAACCATGCGCGCGTGCGCACTTTACGTGAGTGAATGCGTTTGCAGTGCTTTATTGGGGCCGAACTTTCAAAAATTTAAATCTTCGGGGCGTTTTAGCGAGCAACAAAAGTTTTTCTGTCACTTTGGCTGTGCGACATACGTCAGTGTTTTCATTGGTAAATTAAACAAGTTTGAGCAGTTTTCCAGTGTTCATTTGGCAACCTTACAGAGTTACCTAATGATTAGAGCTAGAATTTTAGTTTGAAAAACATCTGCAGCATGGCCAAGTGGACACAAGAGCTTTCATGGCCGCCAATGAGCTGCAAAGATTTTGAAGCCGAAATTGACTAACTCATCTCCATGCAATCTTCCTAGCATTGCAGTGCAATTCGGAGCAAGTGCCTTGATCTCTATGCGTTGGACGGCTTGGAGAAGCTTGTGAAATTTGCTACCGTGGTTTGCTGGTAGGCATCTGCTAGACCTCAATCCTTGTACGATCTCAGTACTTCAAGAAAACACTCGCCCTATCATCCGAGTGAAGAATCACTACATACAGTCGTACGAAGGTCGTCCTTCCCGTTCCGAAGATTCATTCCAGTGTCAAATCTCCGAGACTGCTATTGATAGCATCCTCAGTTTCTCTTCCCATAGCCGCTTTCGCCGTGTATTCCAGGACGAAGCATTTCAATGAGCGCGTAGGTTGTACCCTTAACAGTTCGGATCTTTGTTTGTTTTTGCTCTACATTTGGTTCATACGGGTGTCATTTGAAGCAAAGTTCCTTCAGTAGTAAAGATCTTTAATTTTGTTCTACATTTGGGTTATATAGACGCCATTGGAAGTGATTGAGAACGAGAGAAAGTTTTCCGGAAATACGTTCCCGATTCTTCATTCGATTATTAATTTTTTAAACACTGCAAAGGCGTCATTTTCACACATTTAACTTCGTATTAGCGGTACGAACAATAACGGAACCCTATCTGCTGACTTGGCTACCAAATGTTGTGCACTATTTTCAGACCAAAACTCTCAAGTTTTGTTCGAAAAAATTAAAATTCAAGGATTTCAGTCAGAAAAAAGCAAGATGTAAGGTAGCCAAGTTGGCAAAGAACTTTTGCTGCTGATTGAACAGCTACGACGATGTAATACATTTGAAAATCCATCCTCAGGCTCGCGATGCCTCATAAGTTCTGCCTGTATATTAATATACTGGTCAACCTCAATTTATAATAATGCACTGGAAAATTTCAATTGTGTATTGTATTTTGCATCCCTGAAGTGACGTTCAATCCTGCTTTATTTTTTTGTTTTCATATTGACTGATCTGTTGATCTTCTACATGTATTACCGTTTTCTAGGCCCACTACGAGGTTTTTGTAATATAATTACCATACTTATAAGTTTCTAATTGCGCTAATGTTCTAACATCGTCTTTATTCATTTACATACCCCAACAAGTTTTCTGATTTTTTTAATCTCAACTCTAAAATAGAGAACATGCAAACACTTTGTCCGTGTTTTCTCAGATGTTTTGCAGAGTCAACATTCGCTTGAATATAATTTACGCTTGACTGGCGCGCTGCAGTTTTAAATATCGCACGCAATACACATGTTACCGCGACCGTGTCTGATTGTGTGATGATCTGGTCTCCTCAGCAAATGTTTGTATCAGTTGAAGTCTGAACCTGTTGCATTGTGCCGTGTGTGTGTGCAACTGGAGAGCCGCACAATGTTGTCTGTTGGAGCGCCCGTTGGCTTGTTTGATGTACGGCGCCGGCCGGCGGTCGCAGAGCACAACGGCGCGCTGTGCAGCGTGAGGCCAACACCGCTGTTGCAGCGCGGGAGCCGCTCCTCTGGGTGTGCGTCGTGCAGGTGTACCACCGTGAGGTGTACCATGTGCTCAAACCCTACATTCTGCTCATCGTTGAGAGCAAATGTGAACGGTGGGCGCAAATCTGTTTTGTGAGTTCAAATCTATACGATGTTGATGATTTGTACGATCAAATATATGTACAGTGAGCTCAAATTTGTGTCATGAGTTCAAATCTATACGATGAGCTCACGCGTCAGTGCATGTTGGGTGCAAATCTGCAAAATGCGCCAAAGTCTGTGTATAGTTAGTTCAAATCTGCGTGATGAGTTGAATTCTGTTTATAGTGTAGATTCTAATGCAATCTTGAGCTCTAATGGACTCCTGAAGTTGTAAGTGAAACGTTTTACTCCCTTGTGGGCATCACCACAGATGATAGTATCAGTTCCAAGTTAATTTGGGAGTTGAAATTAACTCTTATATTTTCTGCAGAATCTTTTTCACATTTATTTCCAATCCCTATTTCCATTGAAATTATTCTTCAGTTCTTGCACGCTGTGCTAAGCTACCGAAATACTTCCAGCGAGCTCGATGTTCTGTTCAGCATCAATTACCCCTCACGCTTAGGTATAGCTAAAGAACAAATCTTTACGATGAGTTCAATCCTGTGCACAGTATAGATTCTTCTCAAGTGTGCGTTCTGTTATGCATCTCTGAAGTGACGTTCGATCGTGCTTTATTTGTTTGCTTTCATGATGACTGATCTGTGGAGCTTCTACATGTATAATCGTTTTCGGGGAGCTTCACTGGCCCACTACAAAGATTTTTGTAAAGATAATTATCATACTTATTAGTTTCCAAATGCGCTTCAAAGATGACAACTTTGAGCAGATTTCCAGGAAAAGGTTACATGCAGCGACAGCTGTGATCACTCGCAAAAGAGTAGAGACGCTCCGGAACGGCAGGAACTGCGGTCGTGTGCGAGCTATCAGCAGCGAACTTCATTTGCATGATATGGAGCCTCGTAGCCCAAGGGAGACACTCCTGCTTCGCAAGATTCTCTGAGATGCGAGATAAGACTTTGCCGGTAAACTGTTGGAAAACCTGCTCAGTCCTACGCTTGTTATACACGTGATGCGAAAATGTGATTTCTTCGCTGCAACTTAAGTGATCTTGTCTTGAGGTTTGAAGTGCACTGTTTGTAGACTGCCACCATCTCTTGAAGTTATGAAAGGTGTGTCATTGTGCATATAGTCACACTTAATGCTTGGTTTTATAAAACATATGATACCGTTAGTATATACAGTAATTTTTGCACGTTCGGACATTACACGGCATGTCGTAAAAAGGTGCATGTCATAAAAACAGTTATTTATCAGCGTTGGTCAGAGTTATTCAACAAATATATTATTTACAGTTACTTAATCAAATAATTTTCCAAATTCTTCTCATGAGCTACATTAGTCACAGAAGTTATTCACGTGAAATAACAGAGATGACGGCTCAGTGGTCGGTAATGTTTTTCACAGTGGGTCACAAAACCCCAAACCGGATATTTTTCACTACTGTATCACTCATACACTCCTTCCAAGACGCCGAACGAAAAGAAATATTTATTGAGCTATTGCCGTGTGATCTACGTGTTCCGGTTTCTGTGGGCTCTCCTGGACACCTTACGACGACCGTCCTCATGGAGGTGACAGAGGTGGTGCAGTGGCTAGAGTAACTGTCGCAGCTGGGTCAAGCGACCGGGTGCCTGCTGACCTGCCTCTCCTTTGTGAAGCTGATCTTCCTCTGGGAAGCGTATCCTCCTCCATACATATGGAGCTGTTAAAGCTCTCCTCTGCTTCTTCACTATCTTTTTTGAGCTACCTTCTTCTCATTTTAAGTCCGAAAATTGTTTTCGTCTGTACACTGTTAATTTTCAGAGTGTATACCTTTCGGAGTTCAGTCTGTAACTCTTTCAGTTTGTGAACCCTATAAGATTCCAGCTTTTTCAGTTTCAGTCTGTTTAGTCTGTAACCTCTGAGGTCAGGCTACAAACTCGGATGTCCAGTTCATCAGGTCTTAACACGAGGTAAACATGAACCTTGCGAGAGAAAAATATGTCAATAATATGCATGACCGATACCAAATATCAGACAATTCTAACATAAAATCCGGGTTCATGGCCGCTCGCACAGATTTCAAGTTTCTTCTTTTTTTACAGTTATTTGTTTCGCATTTTGAGCGTTGCGGTTGACCTGTGGTTCCCTGCATCAGGTCATCACTCGCTCTGCTGGCTGCATTGCCCTGCATGCCTACCGGCCTCTGGGCCAGATTTCCAAACATACCAGGTCGTCGCAGCTTCACAGCCGGCAGCTGAAGTTCCTTTGCCGATTTGGCTATCCCACGAGTTATTTTTTCTGGCGAATGTCTTCCCTTTTGAGTTTTTTCAAACCAAGTTTCTTCGCGTATATCTAGCCACTCTTCAGCCCAACGGAGCCTCAATTTGGCGGTACAAGGGCTGCTTTGTTTAAACTTGCGGGAAATTATTACGTATGAAGAAATAATTTGATATATCATAGGTGGTAACAAAGATTGTAATAAACAACTCTATTTAATGCATAAATGGTAGAGATTAAAAAGGTGACACCTGAATTCTAAACGATTGATATAAGAAAATGGTACTGATACACCATTAGAGGCTGAAAAATTTGTTATAAACAACTCGATTCATTACATGATTCGTAGGAATGGAGAACAGGGTGAAAACTAACGTTGATGGATGACTGTTGGAAGTGTATATGGCTATAAGAAGCGACCTCAGTTCATCAATTATCTCGGGCGGTTAAGAAGAGAAAGAAAAATGGCTCAAAAATTATTATAAGTGGCCTAGTAGTGATTTGAAGTGACGTGTGAATTATTAAGAAAAAGAGCGGAACATTGGTTATCGAGGTGTTATCTGTAGAAGTACAACAAATTAATAATTAATTAATATCGAACTGGTAAAATTGCTGCCCTTCAAATTTGGTGGGATAAGCCATGCTCACTTGTTAGAATGTGCTTATTCCGGCATTCCCCATTCATTAGCGATACACCTTTTTCAAAGGAGGATGGGTTCCAGCAGTAGAAAACGGCTCCACTACTCTCCCCTGGGCACTCAGTTGGTGCTGAGTCAGCATGGCACGAAAGCGCTGAGCACCGAGATAAAAATGCGTATCATGTTTTTTTTGTGAACCTAATAGTCTCCTAATGACAGAAAAATTTTCGCTAATACGTCAAAACTTTTATTGCCAAACTTGTTGATGTGGCATTCTCTTGTCGTCGCGTCTATTACAGAACAGTTACTACTGCGGCAATTTCGGGATGTATGTAGAACGTTCGGTTCAACACTGGTTGTTTTGTACTCAGTCATTTTAGTTTAGCAAAGATTTGCCCAGCTCAATTTGTATTCATATTTATTTGTTTCGGTACGTAGTACAACCGGGATAAGACTGCTTATTTCCGGTTCAATTGTTTTGGTATGTCAAATGTTTTCCCGGCTTCCAATTTGTTAATACCATATAAATACAAAAAACGGCTGTTCAATGAAAATTGCGCTTTATTTATAATGTGTCTCGGCGTTGTAACATTTGCCCTCATCGCTCATTCCTCGTTTGCTGCGAGTGCAATTTTTTCAAAAAGATTAGCTGCGCCGTAAATTCGGCAGCGTCTCATTTTTCTCTATCCTATACTGCTGAACTATTATCCTATACTGCTAAACTATTTACTATATCTTATACTGCGATCCTATACTGTTATTTATAGAACATTATCATACACTACTCACAATCAACACACCCGCGTCTGCAGACTAAGAAACTAACAAGAAATGGTGACCATCACACCCCGGTGGCCAGGGCGGTGCGTGACAGAGCCTTCCTTGTGTTGCCTGACGCAGCGCGGGGCGGCGAGATAAGCCCAGTGGGTCACGTCCTGCGTGGACGATCGCTTCCTCTCCTGTGCATCCTCACCGCCGACCTTCGTTTTGACGCTGCCATTATTTCCGACCTCCCTATTGCCATTGCTGTTATCTCCGCCGACCTTTGTTTCATCACTCATTATTTCCGATCTACGTTTCAACTCTGACATTAAGTCTGAGCTTCGTTTTGACCCTCATTATTTCCGAACTTCGTTTCGTCTCTGCCATTATTTCCTACCATCGTTTTGGCACTGTCATAATTTCCGACCTTCGTTTCGACATAGCCATTATTTCTTACTTTCGTTTCGTCACTGTCGTTATTTATGTCTCTTGAGTGGTTGGTGCACTTCATCGCCGTGGTTCAAAATTTCTGGGAATTAAGTTGAAACTGATCGGGTTATCTGCAGTGAATGTGTGAAAACTTTTTGGGCCTTCTCTATGGGGGACGCGTGCCTAACTTTTGAAATCATCTTTTTCTGGGGTATCGAAAGTTTTAATGACTTTGTAATCAGTCGATGTTAAATTTTATGCATTTTTTCTGAGTTTTTTTACTCCTTTGTCCTTGTACTCCGTGGGAAATAATGTCACACGACAATTTGTAGTAATACAACTTTGCATGGTATATCGAGTTCGACGATCAAAGCGATTTCATCTATCGCTAAACAATCCTTTATTCCAAACTACTCTTGACTTGAAAAGTAACATTCTAACGTAAATGGAGGATTCCGGTGCGCATTATACTGGGGAACCGCAAAACAACGAATAAATGAGGGACACTCGCTCCATGCAGATGTTGAGCCATACCTGACATGAAGGCATTTAACGGTTGTCTGGGCTGCCAATCTTTCGAACCTCTGACCTTGTTGGAAACGTAACTCTAAATTAATCTATTAGCTTTTCGAGCTCTTGCTATAAGCGCAGTTACTCGGGCTTATGGGTTGCAATTGTTTGTTGGGCAGCGTGCGTATAGTAACGGGTAGCGAATATTATGCAGCCTGCACAGTTACGGGTAGCAAATGTTATGCAGCCTGCACAGTAACGGCGGGTAGTAAATATTTTGAAGCCTGCACAGTTGCGGGTAGTAAATATTATGCAGCTTGCACAGTTACGAGTATTAAATATTATGTAGCCTACATGGTAATGTTTAGTTTTTGCTGTGCAGGCTGTTGTGTCCATCAATCGTTCTGCTGTTTGCGTATTACTGGCAGTAATCGTTAATGCAGCCTGCTCTCTAACGTCCAGTTATTGCGGCGCTGTCTATGCAGTTACGTTCAGTTATTTCAGTGAAGCCTATGCAGTTACATCCAGTTATTGCATTGCTGCCTATGCAGTTACATCCAGTTCTTGCCACGCAGTCCATGCAGTTACGTGCAGTTATTGCTGCGCAACCTGCAAATTCCAGTCATTGCTGCGCAGTCTACATAGCAAAAATTGTGGCGCGTCTATCACAGTAACGGGCTTACGGTCAGGCTGAGGAATTATTGCACTCCTGCACGCCACCGCACATGTGGAGCGTGAAGCACTGAGCGTCGGCAGAGTGTAATAATTGTGATCGTGGACGCGGCCGTGAGTTGTGGCCCGTTGTGTGGTGTCGCGTGGTGGTGTGTGAGTCCCTTGGTGTTGGGTGTGTGGTGCGTTGTGTTGGGTGTGTGGTATTTGTGTTAGACGTTGGATGTTTTGTGTTGGATGTGTGGTACTGTGTGGTGGATGGGTGAAGATTTGTGTTTTGTGTGGGGTACCGTGCTTTGTGTTGGTTGGTCGATGCGTTATATCGGATGTACTGTGTCACTGTGTTGGATGCAGGGTGCCGTTTTTTGTGTCGGTTTCATGACGTATGATGTTGGATGTGTGGTGTCGCGTTTTGTGTTGCGTGCGTCACTCGATCACTGTCTCAGACAAGACACGGGCTGCTTGAATAAATGCGACCTACATTTTCATCTATGTAAGACGGTGCTAAATAAGTTGTGGTTAAAGACAGAAAATTAAATTTTTTCTAAACTTTTATGCACGAAATTGTAACTTTCCTGCTTTCCAGGCGCAAATATACAGTGTGCGGCAGTCAATCTTCCATTTTCAAGACGGCTGTTGAAGCCAAAAATGCAGGATTGGCTGCTGCACCCTGTAGTTTGTGTAAAAAGATGATATTTTGTAGCATTTGTCGGGCTCTCGGAAACACTGAAATGACAGTGCCCGGATCTCTGCGTGAAAATTATCTCTACGTCGTCGGGACTTGACTTTCTACGGGACGTAATTGTTTTTCTAATCCTAAATACTTTTCAATGAAATCCTGAGCCGTCAGGATCCGGTATGAACAGCTAGAAAAGAGGACATCATACCGAGCAGCAGCGGATCGCAATGATGTGCTGGCACCCAGCATGCCCTGGAAACCCGTTATTTTTACCGTCAACTTCAATTTTGAACTTCAATGAACTGTTCACAGCTCAATTAGCAAAGACTCGAGTACTGGATACCTCAATGAGTTTATTTAACTCGCCGCGCTCAATTGCAAGTTATATGAACGACCCAAGTCTGACCTGCCCGAAGAAAGCGAAGATGCTGTACGTTGCGCCGTGTCTTTGATTTCTCCTGACGCGCTTTTCAATCTATTTTTAACGCAACTACGGCGGGCTTAACTGAAGTTCATTATTCAACTCAAACTATAAAGTTAATTTTACAGAGAAATTCTAAAAATTGCGAACATTGAATAGGTCGTGCCTTCATTTAGCTTGCATTAAGTTTTTACGAAAATTGAGTTTGTGACCGCTCTTCGGTCAGCAGCATTGCAAAAATCCCTCAGTGACTACCGGCGGGTCACGTCGCGGTCAAAGTGTTTAATCCCCGTTGCCTTCATGAGTCCATCGCAAGCCCGACACGCACGATGGTTTTCACGCTTGCCCTCATCGTTCATTTCTCTGCTGCAATGACGGGTGAAATTCTTCAAATAAGATTAGTTATGCTGCGCCTCATTTTTCGCATTTTTCCAGTCCATGACTCGGCTTAATTCTTCCAGCGGCGATGAAAGTGCGGCGGCGCCTCGAGGACGCCGCGGAATGCGACTCAACTTCAACTCCTGCAACACTCTTGAACATAATGAAGGAAATATGACTCATCTGTTTCAGTAGCGCGTGTGTAATTTGCCGAGGGAGATTTTTATTCATTGCAACTTAATAAATGTCTAATGAAAGATTATATTCTTGCCAATACTCTTGAGTATAATGAAGGAAATATGATTCATCTGTTTCAGTAACGCGTGTATATTTTGTCAAGGGAGATTTTTGTTCATATCTTCTTAATAAATGATGAGTGAAAGATTATATTCTTGCCTTTTAGGAAGGGCATTGGTGCCAAGGGAGATTTTCTATTCATAGTGAGCTGATGAAAGTTTATTGTAAGATTACATTCCTGATCTATATGGAGGCCTGTAATCTACCAAGGGAGATTTTCTATTTATAGTGAGATGAATATTTTAGTGCATTTTTTCTGTTTAGCGGAAGATAATATTCCTTCTCAGTATATAGAGGCCTCGAAGTGAACTTTCACGTGATGCTTGCAACTCCATCCTAGGTCCTGTCAGATGTGACTCATTCATCATACACAAACACTTTATCAACAATACAACATTTCCAAATACCACATCACATTTGAGTTAAACTTGAATGTTTTCTTGTCTCGACCGCTCAGTGGGTTGCTCAAGTCACTTACGCGAATGATCTATCGCTTGCCACTTGATATTCGAATGCGTCGATACCATCGTGCATTGTTTTCGATGCCTCAGTATGACATAGGCCTGGTCTGGACTAACGAAAAACAGCAAGTGGACTACAATACTTTCTTTGTTTGGGGTATTTCATACCGTACACATGACGTGATCTATGTGTACTGTTTTACTCAGTATGTTACGTTTTACAGAGTTCAGTTCAGCATTTACTGAACATATAGTTTCTCGGTATTGTTTTGTGCTCTCCTTCTGTGCTCTGCACTTGTGCAAAGTGAATACTTTGGGTGAGGGAGATTTTGATTACCACTTTTTAATTTTGTTAATTGTTTTATTTGGCTGTTAAACTAGGGTCTGACCTTGCTACGTAATGAAAAATTTTCTACACTACAACATAATATTTTTAGTTTAGTGGAGAGAGAGTTTTGCAATCTTGTTTCATAACACTTTTTTCGAGTCACACCTCTTGAAAGCCTAGGCCTTTTGGTATGCAGCTTTCCGGTCATAGGATCGTATTTTAATTTGTTCATTAATTTCTGCCATTGCTAGAGCACTAAGACCATTGCCGTTGACGTTCCTGGTAATAAATCCGAAGATGAAAACAATGAACGTGTCACGGTCGTGACCCACTTGAGACAAAGAGTTAGAAGCTCATTTGTCAGTCTTATTGCTCCGTCAGTCACACACTCTCTCTGCTGGACTGCAGGTGTGGAATAAAGAGCAGGCTGGGCAGTCATGTGAAGGAAAAGCCGTGCTGGATATGCAAGATAAGAAAGAGAGAGTGGCTGCTGACGCTCAGAGCGGACGGTGAAAACGAAAATTTTTTTGAGGCTATTGCTGGTGAGGAGGAAAGGAAGCAGCGGCCATGACATTAGTCTTGCGGGAAAGTTGCAATTCTGAATTCTGAGAAATGGAATGCCAGGCAGTGAGGTAGCCTCACAAGGTTAGAGGAGCTAAGTCAATACTCTAAGAAATGGAATGCCAGGCAGTGAGGTAGCATCGCAAGGTTAGAGGAGCTAACTCAAGACTCCAAGAAATGGAATATCAGGCAGTGAGGTAGCATCGCAAGGTTAGAGGAGCTAACTCAAGACTCTAAGAAATGGAATGCCAGGCAGTAAGGTAGCATCGCAAGATTAGAGGAGCTAACTCAAGACTCTAAGAAATGGAATGCCAGGCAGTGAGGTAGCCTCACAAGGTTAGAGGAGCTAACTCAAGACTCTAAGAAATGGAATGCCAGGCAGTGAGGTAGCATCGCAAGGTTAGAGGAGCTAACTCAAGACTCTAAGAAATGGAATGCCAGTCAGTAAGGTAGCATCGCAAGGTTAGAGGAGCTAACTCAAGACTCTAAGAAATGGAATGCCAGGCAATGAGGTAGCATCGTAAGGTTAGAGAAGCTGATTCAATACGGAGATGCGGAATGGCAGGCAGTGAAATAGCATTGCAAGGTTTGAGGAATTAATGTAGATAGACGAAGTATCTTAAGCGGGAAACATCTTCTTACAACTCTCTATTATTTCTTTCGGGTTGTAGAAATGGTTATTCAGTTTCTTAGCCTAACGAGAGGGAACTAGTGAAAGAAGAGTAAACTCCACATCCAGAGTGGCCAATTTGACATTCTTTGGCTGTAAGTCTTTCACTATTAAAACTTGTTCAAGTAATTTTTTTGCGCATGTGGTGAAAAATTTTTGCTAGAAATCGGAGAATTTCGAACAGAAAAAAGGCCAATACGGCAACCCCACCAGCATATATAGTAGCCCACCAGCGAACTGGTTGAGTCAGTTGAAAGAAAGATCCGTGACTTCCTTTCAGCCTTGGCCTCGCTGACCTCTGCCATGGATTAAATTGCTCTGCTTCGTCCTTGTCAATGGGCTAACAGAATCATAAACGTGTGAGTGAACTGATAGCTGCCGCAACTTCCCACGTATGAAGTTTGGCACATCACTTGCTCTGCGTCTGGTCTTTGCTTCATTTGAACGAATGATGGCGTTAATGAAACGGAAAAAGTTCGAGTGCTAGACTTCTTTACTTTCTTCCGCTTTCGTTCGCGAACCTGATTTATTTCCCTCTCCTTTTGCACGTACTTGCACGCCCTGTTTGCTCTGTTTACACACACTCTACTGTTCAGGTTTTCTTCGTTTTCCTGCACTTAAAAGAACATCGTGAGCGGATGTCTGAGGATGTAGGAAGCAACAGCGACAGTGGAAACAGGAATATTTAAACGTTTCCTGCGATGGGTTAAACTGAACTTCAATATTAAATTCAAATTAAAAGTCAATAAAGTTAGCGGTTTCGAAACTGGCAAACATTAATTGGATCGTGCCTTCATTCAGCTTTCATAAAGTATTTACTAAAATTGAGATGGTGACTGCCAGTCCGTCAGTGGCATTATGAACATCCCCACAGTGACCACCGGTGGGTCCCTTCGCAGGAAACGTGTTAATCATCCACTTCCGACCTCAGTACCTGGAGCTCGAATAGCGTGGAGAGTACAATCTAAATTTAGATTGGGTATTTCTCGCAATTTTTGTCGTATCAATTTTACGGCTAATGCTACGGAAAACAAACACCTCGGTGTACTTCAGTTGGATGTTTAAATTTTCAAGTAATAGCAAAAACCAAAAAGGAGACAGAAGATTTGTTTTTTCAAGTAATAGCAAAAGCGAAAGAGGATGTAGAATATTTGTATTTTCTAGTAATAGCATGCAAAAGCGAAAGAGGATGTAGAATATTTGTATTTTCTAGTAATAGCATGCAAAAGCGAAAGAGGATGTAGAAGAACGTACCTGGTTACGAGACTGTTATTTTAATTTCTGGACTCAATTTCACTTATGTGAGTGGGCCACCTCAGAAAAAAATAAGCAGAATCTGTTATACCTTGAAGGTCCAATGTCAAGAAGGTTTCTTGTATCGATTGAATGATAAAAAATTTTCCTTAATATTCAATAGTTTCACATGCAGACAACAATCGTTATTCGCCTAACATCTGCATTTGGTTCATTTTCTTTCCGTTTGAAAGTGTTTTTTGAAAATAACCTTGAGATATCACGCTTGACAGCCTCAAATTTTAAAATATTCAGAATCATTAAAACTCCCCGTTTAGGTTTTAAGCGGAAGAATCGTATTGTCATTTTGTGGCTTTCGAGTAATAAGAAAAAATAGCTATACGTATAAGAAATTCAAATATTTCCGGGAGTTGGCTTGAGCAACTGAAACTTATTCTCGCATTGTACCACTTTCAATTCTGGGTTTATTCAAAGCAACGAATTTCACAGAAGCCAATAACAGAAGTCAGGCTGAGTCTAACGCGCGCATCTCTGATCTTGCGGCAAAGCTGCGCTTTACAAACCGCAATTTTTCTTTTTGAGCGAATGAAAATGCTTCATTTATTGCATCATTTTTAAAGATTGCTCGTACATATATTTTGCATTGATTTAAATTTTACGTCATTTCTATTTTTGAAGAGTGCTTTCTCATCAGCTTAGTGTTAATCCCAATTTTAAAAAGGTAAAATAGAATAATGTCTCGTAACGTAAGTCTGTCCTGCATTGCGGCGAATCCTTTTAATGTATCTCACACCCGCAAGCATGAGTTAAGTCGTCATCTCAGTTCGTGTTTTGCAGAGTGCAATGAGTAAATTATGATTATCTAAAATTACAAGTTTAAAATAAAAAATTGAGATGCATTACAAAATTTTTCAAATTCGGCCTCAAAAGTGCTATGAAAAGTTGTAAAAATCCGCTCAAAATGGAAAGTTTCTTCCAAAAAGGCACCGGGAAGAGGCGGAGGCACCGCGTTCGTGCGAGAGTGTTTTTTGTACGTGAGAAATTCATTTTGCCTCAACATTCGTCAGCTTACAATGTATGCTTGTTGGGGCAGAAATTCACTCGACGGATTACAAATTTACTTTTTCAGTTGATTTATATTTTCATTAATGTTTTTTATGCCAATTTAAACTCGAAACATATGTGAAGTAAATTATTTTCTCCGCTTTATTGTAGCATTGTTTTCCTCTCCTGATAGGTTGATATAAAAGCCAGTAAGTAGAAGCCCACAATGTTAACTTTGTTACCTGCCTAACATTAAGCTCATTGTTCTTCACTTGTAACAAAATGCGTGTTTGGGGTTACCAAATCTTTGAAATTCTACAATTTTGAATATAACCATAAGTATAGAGACTCTGTTTTATTTCTATGTGCTTTGTTGTAGCAGAAAAGGCACATTAGCCCCCAACACACGGCAGCAGCAACAGAGGCTTCGTTCAGCGAAAGGGAAAGTTCGCTGGCGCGCGGTAGCTGTGATACGCGACGCTGCCCTTAGACTGCCGGAGGCGCTCGAGCGTGCAGTGCGGGTGCCCGCTGCTCCCAGTCAATGACTCTTGAACATTTACGGGGTTCCATGTTATTTAAGAAAAATTACCGTAATATTTCGTTTAGGAACCAAAAAAATTTGTCGTTAATAGAATAGAGTTCGAACTCGACGGCAATTAAACTGCCACGGGTAAACAGTGGGATAGGATAATTCATTGTCAGTCTTGCTAGAATGTTGTACAAATCTGTCGATAACCTATTTTCTTAGTTGGTGCTCTCAGAATTTGGTTTAAACTTTGTAATGCTAGTTCTTTTATCTATTCCAGTCTGATATATCACTTCAGTGCACCAACACTCGTCCTTTGTTACACCTACATCATGTACATCCTTCATCTCAAGCACGGTAGAGGAAACAAGGTAGGGTCACACCAGTCTTTTTTTCGTCGACTGTGTGGGTTTGGTGACGTCACGGCAACGAACCAATGGCAGCGCTCATATTGCTTCTGGTAGCACTGCTACCCCTAAATCCATCTCCACTATTGGCCTAACGTCACTGTGTTTTGGTGACGTCATAAAATTTGTTTGAAATAAGGCCTTTCTATTGGCTAGCCGAACAAGAGGAGGTGTATTTTCCTCCATAGAAATGACCCTACCTAGTTTCCTCTACCGTGATCTCAAGTGAACCTTTACTGATATGGATAAAAGTTAGTTCGAGATATTGAAATATTACGATACTTGATCCGATTTATGAACATAGCTAGGGGAATTCACATTCAAATAAATGACGTTCGCAAAATTTGATGTCCTATAACTCGAAGATTCTATGCACATGCGTGTAAAATTTCTCGTGCTAATTGGTGGGAAAACGAGCGGGCTTGTTGCTCAAGTCAGAGCGTCAGCCTTGGAGCAGTTGAAGCACAACTCCATGATCTAACGCCTCTCTCAGTTCTACGGCGCCCTTTCTGAAAGTGTATAGCATTGAATAAATAAAAAGAAAACTCTTGATATTTCATGCTTGATTACGATACAATGTTTACTATATTAATGCTAGAGACACCGCTCGCTACATATACTTTTATTTCTTGTCGTAAATGATTTTGTTATGAACACTAATATTACAGACGTAAGGTTTTCGGTCAGTGTTTCTTAAATTTATTTCCACATATTGAAATATGTTTTTCTAAGCAGGAAAGCCTTGACCCAGCGCACGTTGGCTCTTATGATTTCTAGTTCACTTCACTCTTTTTAAAAAGTCGCTTTCAAATTGCGTCTACGCTCGTGATCGTGTGTGTCAGACGCTGGCGTGGCCAGGCATCTGACGAGTTAGTACATCCACCAGGAATTAAAATATCTTTAAATTACATCGAATGCACTATTCATGCTCTGCTGTTAAGGAGTTCGAGTCATATAACATGCATGGCAACCCCTCTCTAATTTTTTAAATAGTCTTCCTTAAATGGGTATTTGTAACTAATCGTTTCCACAGTCCAGCGTGTTGGGATTCCAAACCTCCTAGGGGACGAGCAGTGACAGCAGAGCAAACAAACAAGATTATCTAAGTTTTAGTAGTAAAGAGAGAATCCATGCCAGTCCTTTCTACCATCCACATGGAGTTCGAATCCTGTAAAAATATTACCCTATAAAAATACTATGAATTGTTCTCTACCATGAATTGTCTGACTGCGCAGACTACCCGGACGCGCCGGCCAGGATGTCGTACTCAGGCCTCAGTGAGCACATAGACTTCGATGCGCTGAGCGACCCCAACACGCGCTTCGAGCTGCTCGAGGTGGTCGGCGAGGGCACCTACGGCGAAGTCTTCGCTGCCAAGGACCACGATGATGGTGAGTGCTGTCCGGTCTCGTTCTCCTACAATGACGCTCATGAGTGTGAGAAAATTAGGTTTCGGGGTTTCTCTGACGATGTGTTTTTTGTATCCTGAATTTTGAGTTTATTGGCTTTCACTGAGAGATGTGCGCCTTATCTTGTGTATTCTAAGTTTAAACCTCTTCTGTATTACCAGTTTATCGCATTTTACGGAGAAATGTTTTTTTTTATCTTTTCTGTATTCTGAGTTTATTGGTTCTTACAGACAAATGGGTGTTTCATTTCGTTTGTATTTTGAGTTTATTGGCTTTTACAGGCAGATATGTGCTGCATCTCTTCTGCGTTTTGAATTAGATTTGTATTTATTTTAAAATTGAAATAAAATTTAAGATTTCTAAACTTTTGCGATTGGTATGCGTACAGTAAATGCACGTTAGCAAAATCACAAAAAAATTTACCAATCTGACGTGCATTATCCAAGGAAAGTTGACTCATAACCTCTGAAAATTATTTTGTTTTAAATTTTTCAATATCTCATGCCATGTCAATCCTAGTGGAATATTTAACTTTGTAATTCATTGACTTTATTATCCTTGACTTAGTAGCTCCTTGAAAGCATTGATCCTTTGGATCTCTAGCCCTCTTCTTATTAACTTTAATCTATGTGCAATTTCGACTAAAGTAAACACAATATTTAATTTGATTCTGATTGGCTTCCTGGAAAATTTCCCGTTTCTAAACCTCAATGTTGTGTATAAAAAAAATTATTCCATAGGCTCCGGTTAATAAACCCTTGCGTTCATTAATAATATCATTCTGGACTTTCATACTTTGAAAACTTATTTTTATTGTCTGTTATTTCATTATACCGTTTTCTGGTATCTCAATGATTATAGAGAAATAAATAGTTTCTTGAGCATTGAACGGGGAAGAATGAAGTCATACGAACGATTTCTGTTGCTAATCTCCTTTCACTGCTCGTGAAAACTTTTTATTCTGTCCAGTCAACTTTTAAGTTGTTAAGGCAAATGATTTTTGTTCTACAGAGGGTCTTTCAGTGGTATTTCACAAAGGAAATTAAAGAATGTAATGTTCATAAACATGTATTCCTATCTAAAGCGCAAGCGTTTACAGTCAAAAGCGAGTCGAGCTGCACAGTACAGATTATAGAACACGCTTGAGACTCTTCTTTGCCAAATTGTTTTTTCTAAATATTCCTAACTCTGAAGGGCCTAATTTTTGTAAGTTTTTTCACTATAGTATACAATAATAGGCTTTTTGACATGCTTAAACGCACAACGGAACGAAAAACATGTTATCATACGCATACTTCCCCTCCAAACAGCATGAGATTACTGTCGTCTTGCTGAAGATGTTGAAATCAATGCATGAGATGAGAACTACGTACTTTAGCAGCGTCACCCTACGGTTTTCATTTGATGTAGCAGTACTAAGAGCTGTGAGAGGGTGTTTTTTGTGCACGAGCTCTCTAATAATGGTACTTAAGTCAAGTGTGGTGATGTTACTCCCTTCGCTAAGCAGCGTCTCTGAGCAAAGCATCGCACCGATGGGCACTGAGGGGATTTTCATAATTCTGCTAAACGACCTGCAGTCACCAACGCAATTTTTATAAATGCTTAATGAAAGCTAAATGAAGTATTGTTAAAGTTGTTTTTTTTCAAAATTATTTACTTTAATTGACTTTAAATTTGAATTGAAAATTGAACTTCAGTTTAAACCATCGCAGGAAACGTGTTAAGATCGCACATGAACCTTTTTACAGGCACGCACGAATAAATGCATCCCATTATGAGTGTGTTACAAGCTGTCTTGCGTTCACGCTACAGGAGAGATCGTAGCTGTCAAGATACTTGAGAACATCGCGGAAAACCTCGAGGAGATCGAGGAGGAGTACCTCGTGCTGCGGGACCTCAGCCTGCACCCCAACCTGCCCTCGTTCAAGGGCATCTTCCTGAAGAGGGGCGAGCGGGGCGAGGATGACCAGGCCTGGATGGTGCTAGAGGTGAATCTCCCTGTTGCTTTTGGCAGATGTGAGCCTCTTGAACCTCCCCATCGCTCGTGACAGCTTTGAACCTTTTTAACCTTCCTACAGTTAATGACAGATTTGAGCCTTTTGAACCTCCATATAGCTTCTGACTAATTTGAACCTTTTGAAGATCCCAATAGCTTCTGACTAATTTGAACCCTTTGAACCTCCCTATAGCATTTGATACATTTGAACCTATTGAACCTCCCTATAGCATTGGACAGATTTGAACCTTTTGAACCTCCCTATTGCATTTGATAGATTTGAACCCTTTGAACCTCCCTATAGCATTTGACAGATTTGAACCTTTTGAACCTCCCTATAGCCATTGACAGATTTGAACCTTTTGAACCTCCCTATAGCTTTTGACAGAGATGAACCTTTTGAACCTTCCTGTAGCTTAGCGTGACAGATTTTGATGTTTGGAGTCGACACTTGCATGTTTCTATGCCGAAGTATCCTCATATGTAGCTTGTTTTGTTGTATTGTGCATGTTTGTGCTCGTAGGATTACGCTTTGCTGTGCTAGAGTTGATCAAGCGAGGTGTGCCGAAGCGCTAGCAGACTTATGTTGCTTCTCATCGAGTGAGGTATTTGTTTCGTAGGGCTTCCTTAGTGCACGCACCAACCTCCCATCTACCAGCTAAAAGACGTGCAGTGGGGCACTTTCACATTTATGTATGGGGACACTAAGAGACGGAAGTATATTCCAGGCCCCCTCAAAACACTGGAGAATTGAAAGAAAGAATCACCAATGAATTCAATGTATCAAAAACTGATCGTCCTTTACGTCAGATATTACTATCACAGGTACTTCCCGAGGAATTGAGGGAACAGATGATATTGCTATTTTTTATAAAACTTAAACTAAAGTTAAATTGTAGTGTGTACAGTTTATTTGTTGACTTTCTTCGCAAACATGTTTCTGACGGCCTTCAGTAGAGTGATTACAGCTAAATATATTCGCAGATATTTTATCTAAACGTATAGCATTTGTTTAGAAGCGGTTAAAGAAGAACATGATCGAAACAATAAAAATGCTGAAACAGTTTTGAATTATATCATTTTTATCTGGATTCCATTTTTGATGGGGCACCCTGTATAAGTGTACGACTGGCTCCTAGAGGGGAGGTACAGCATACCAGAACTGTGCCCTCTGCAGCAGGCTGTGTGACTTTGCGCTCTGCAGGGCAAAATCTGGCCTAGCAACCTTTTATGCCTTTTATGGTCATAAATCTTACCTTATAATATCTCCTTTGGGTTTCGCCGTTTCTTGCTCTCTCTCTTGAGAAACACCGACGTACTGCAGCCTAAAGCGTGTGCGAGTTTTCAAGCATTCATCATCATCATTCTTTTCCTTTTATTTCAGGCATTCATTGTAACTGATTAAAGCATTTTAGTGCGATTACATCATAAGGAATTCTAAGATCCATTGTCGCGACCAG
Organism: Platorchestia sp. MABIK; assembly: GCA_014220935.1. Taxonomy (NCBI): domain Eukaryota; kingdom Metazoa; phylum Arthropoda; class Malacostraca; order Amphipoda; family Talitridae; genus Platorchestia; species Platorchestia sp. MABIK. The sequence continues at coordinate 24,555 of JACJUY010001080.1, read as the reverse complement.
GATATTGGTTGAAATGCTCATTCTATGCTTTACTTCCTCAACCGGTGACAAAATGGAGGAGTTGGAATAGTACGATAAGATTGAATATTTCTTTCGTCGATGGAGAATTATTACCGTCTGTACTGATAATTCTTGTGAAAAGAAGTAGGAAGGGAATGACCGCTAATACAAGTATTTGTCTCAGTAAGGCTTGCATTCATCTTCCACTAACAAGCCCACGCTTTTGTCTCACAGGGCTCGGCAGAAAAACAAACCTCGTGATTCCCGTAAAAAAGAATTAATTATGAATTTCAAGTTAAAAACACTACAGCAAACGTCACATAGACCTAAAATAAGTTCATAACTTCATTTCAAATTTTACCATCACGTGAACGTTAGGAAGCTTGCCAGTTTGTCTCACTGACTCCTGAAAATGAATGCTTCATGCTTCACCTTGGGACAGATTTAGAGTTATTTTAACTATTCGTATCCTTATTTTAACTTTTTGTATCCTCAGTTTCCTTGTCGCTAGTTTCTGCCACAAGGCCGTTAACCTTTTCGATTGTCGTCGAAGCGACGGAAGTGCTGAAGAAATGTGGCTTTCTCTTGTTGCATTCCTAATGTATGAGTTGAGGGCCTCATTTTCTAAGATCGTGGGAATCCGGTATAGAGACAGGCGTTTTTTTCTCGACTCGAGTATTTGTTAAGTGTGTGCCTAGGAACATCTGTGGGCCTACACTCGTGCTTGGAGTTATAAGTGTTTGCGTTTTGGGTGATTTGCATCCACACAACGGGAATGTCTCATCGGGAGCCTCATTCAAAGTTACGTTATGCTGATTTCCATGTTTATCTACACGTTCCACGTGCGTTTCTGTAGAGGATTCTAGCGCCCAAAATTTCGAACCGTCCTGTATACAATTCTCACTATCATCCTGATATTGTCCTTCCTTCTCATGTCATTCATACATCCACGCAAGTAATTAAAACATACAAATCAAAACAGGGGTGCAAAACTGAGTACTTAGGGTTATTCCAAGCACAGAATTCGATTCTACCCTCAGCCGTACTGCAGAGGCTCGGTGCCGAGCACGCAATGAGAACAAACAAATCAAAGCAGTAAAGTTAAACAATTAATAAAATAATATCCCTAACACAGAATTCAATTTTCCCCTCAGCTATGCCCAAGGGGCTCGGTGACAGACCTGGTGCAGGCGCTGCTGCGGCGAGGACAGCGTCTCACGGAGAAGCAGATCGCGTACATCCTTCGGGAGACTGTTTATGTGAGTGGTGTTGTGTGGTGCTCTCCGCTGTGTGGTGCTCTCCGCTGTGTGATGCTCTCTGTGTGATGCCCGCTGTGTTGTGCTCTCCGCTGTGTGGTGATTTCCGGGGTGTGATGTGGGCTGCTCTTGCGTGTCGTGCGTGTTGTTTTAGGGTGCTATGTTTCTTTGATAAAATAAACTTTCTGTCGCTTGTTCTGTGGCTCAGCACACCTATGTAAATATAGATATAGATATGAGAGAACAACAGTTGTTCACTGAAGATCAGCGATACTTACGTTCAGTGAAATTTAACATAAATAAAACTGAAGATCAGTGAAGGTGAATATGAATGAAACTGAAGATCAGTGAAGGTGAATATGAATGAAACTGAAGATCAGTGAAGGTGAATATGAATGAAACTGAAGATCAGTGAAGGTGAATATGAATGAAACTGAAGATCAGTGAAGGTGAAGATGAGTGAAACAGAAGATCAGTGAAACTGAAGACCAGTGAGTGGAACATCTTCGAGTCAGCACTCGAGAAGCCCTTGAACTGAGGGCGAGAGGCGGAGCTCCGTTGCCTATTCTTGTGTTCATCTCACTCTTCTTTCCTCTAAGTTGGCCGGGCTGGACTTTGCACTGATTTGCAGGACAAGTTTTGACGTTTGAGAGCAAAACGCGACTGCTTGATTTTGTTGTATGTCCGAACGATGGTACGATGCATGAAATCTTTGTAATGAGACAATCCAATATCGCACTGAATGATGGAGTTATCTTGAATAAAGTATTGTTTAGAAACGATAAGCGTTCTAAATTTGGCGTGAAAAATTTTTTTAGTAAAAGTAATAAAAAATACAAATCCAGGAATCCAGCGATCGAAACGTTAGTTATGCATAAAAAGAAATAGCGATTGTGAGTCATTACTGATTTTACACACTGAACGTCTATTTCACGTTATTTGTTAGAATTTGTTTTAACTCGTAAGGCAACTGTTGGAAAACTGTCCTGCGTTGTAATTCTTGAGCATGTTAGAAGTAAGAATCAAATCTAGAGTGTATTAAGTTTCGTAGTTCTTCGGTTTTTAAATGTTTTTGTTGACTTCGTTGGATATTCGAGGTCGATTCTACGCAATGATAATCTACCACAAATATTTACCTGAGGACTTTGTACTAGTGATACACTGAGTGAAATGAAATCTAGCAAAACTTTATTAGTTTCCATGGCTTGCTCAGAGGATGCGTTGAAGGAGCTTGTCGTCTCTAATGAACATTGTTTATATCGCTGTACTTCATGCGAGCAAGTCCCTCATAATAGAGATAAATACACATTTGAATGTAGTTATTAGTTAATCATGCTCACTGGGAAAGCATCCATTTCGTGTATTATATTGTCATTTTTTGTAGCTACATTCGACTCCAGTGCCATCAACACCCTATTTCCCTGTGTTATTTTGAACTTCGTGGCTTCACACAGTGTTGGACATTTTCACTGTCCGACGGTAAAAATACCATCGTCATGACCGCGGTTGTAAAGCTAATTTCTGTGTTCAGGCGATGGCGTACCTACACGAAAACAAATGCATGCACCGTGACATCAAGGGCCACAATATCCTGCTGACGGCAGGCGGGCACGTCAAACTGGTGGACTTCGGAGTGAGCTCTCACCTCGACAGCTCCTGGGGCCGCCGTAACACCTCCGTCGGCACGCCCTACTGGATGGCACCTGAGGTGCGCTGCAATTCCCGGGCCAGCTGCAACATGATTCTAAAAACTTTACATCATGCTAGCGGTGCAGCCACGGCTCCAAAAGTTCTATTGCTTACTCGGCTATGCATTTTTTATTCTTTTTTTTCTAGTGAAATTCTCAAATTTGATTTGAAGAGAGCTCAGACTTTGGGATTTTGAGAAGAAAAAGCCCTCGTAGTTCATCTACAGCTCGAAAAATGAACTTTCTCAGGCCATTGTGCCGCTCCGATGACTTTAAATGTTCAAAAATTTATCCCCTGTTGTTTAGTTGCGTTTTTATCAGTGTTTTCAGTGAAAGCTATGAAATGATCCAGAGACCCGAGGGTTTTCCCATTCATTTCGTTTCCTACCATGTCAGTGTGTCGTCTGTTCTAAAATAGGTAGATTTGTTAGCGATTTTTTGTGCGGTGTGAAAGAAACATCTCTTTTTCTTTGTGTGTAATAGTAGCATATAGGAATGATCCTATGTTTGTGTGCAATGTTGGTATTTTGATTCCATACTGTGTAAGTATTTCTAACTCTACTAATTTTTAGTAAATATTTGGCATTGTGGATCAATGGTATTAGTTAGCATCTTGGATTACGTAACCCTAGTTACTTAACTCAACTTAAAAATATTTATTTCAACAAGCTCTCATGTAAGTGTTGTATTCCACATTGTGCTGCAGTTTTTATCATTTTTATTTGTCTGTCCATCCCACCGGAGCGAGAAATTTTGTATCACACACCTGAACCTTTTGGAGCCTCATTAATCTAGCATCTGTGTGCATTACACGTCAATTGCATTAGTCTGATGTTCAGTGCTTCTGTTGAAACACTCTGTGGATGACTTGATAAACATCTATTAATCGTGATCTGAAAGTCTATCCGTACAAACTCTCATACGGGTTAAGCTCGCAGTATGAAATCCTTTCCAGTAATTATATTATATCCTTAGGAATTTAAAAACGAGGAACACTGCTCGTAGGTTGAGCATTATTTGATATTGCATTGTACATAGCCAACGAAAAACCCGATTTAAATAGTATGAATAGTTCTTATCGGCTGGAAGTTTTTACATGAGTTTTTTTTATCAATTTATCTTTTTTAACATGTCTGACGAACTTTTGTTTTCTTACGTTTTTTCAGACTGTACTTACTGAGGATGGAGCAGGACTCTGAAACGTTTTATAGATTTGACGATACGTAATATTACATAATGCTTAACCTACGAGCAGTTTACCTCGTTTTTAAATTCCTAATGAACATTCGATTAAAGAAAAATGATTTTCCTCAATCATATTATATCAGGTGAGGTACTGCATGCTTATTTAGTACACGATGTGTGCTGCGTGTTCTTGCTGATAGTGAATCATAACTTATGGGCTCTTTACATCGCACTTTTTTGAGTAACTGAAAAAATACGTACTCTAACCGAGATGATAAAGAATTACGAAACGAAACAAGTAAACCAACGAACTCTGATACCTTTTGATTGAGCGTATTAATATTTTAATACTTTGTTTTAGAACACTGACTTCCAATACTGTGAGTTCCTTTCATACTCCAAGTGTACTCAGTTGTTCTAAAAGGAAGAGTACCCTACTGTGAGTATTTATGACGGCAAAAAATACGCAATAAGTTCATTGTCTCCAGTTCGCTTATTTCCATCCATCACTGGGCTCTGGAAGGCGAGCGATATTTACTGAAACACCCGTGATTTGACACGCCTAAATCTACTCGTTCAATGATGGAAGAAACAGCTCAGCAGCTGTTCATGAGTGTGTGTGTGTGTGTGTAGGTGATCGCGTGTGAGCAGCAGCTGGACTACAGCTACGACGTGCGCTGCGACGTGTGGTCGCTCGGCATCACAGCCATCGAACTGGCCGACGGAGAGCCGCCACTCAGCGAGATACACCCGATGCGCGCCTTGTTCCAGGTACTAGTCATGGTCGCCTGCCATGGTGCTGGT
>JACJUY010001080.1:0-12582 GCA_014220935.1 Platorchestia sp. MABIK | reverse complement strand
TGTGGTGGGGGCAGTTGATCCTAGCAGATATCGCAGGTGTGTGGTAGGGGCAGCTAATCCTAGCAGATATCGCAGGTGTGTGGTTGGGACAGCTGGTCTGAGAAGATATCGCAGGTGTGTGGTTGGGACAACTGTTCCGAGCAGACCTAGGTGTAGGATGGGAGACAGTTGATCTGAGCAGACCTAAAAGGTGTGTGCTAGACTTAGGGGACTGTTGATCTAAACCAGCCTCGAAGGTGTGTGGTGGGAGACTACTGGTCCAACTATCTATCGGAAGCAGTCGGTGGTGGTAACTCATCCGAGTTGATGTCGAAGGTATTTGTTGAGAAATTGCTGGTCCAAGCTGATCAATAGGGAGTAGTTAGGGGAGGAGAACTAATTCAAGGTGGGAGGATATTGGCTTTTAGTTCATGCTTTTTTATTCTGTATCTCTACGAGAAGTTCCATGGGCGGAGGAGGGGGGGTGAAGAAACCGGTTTAAGCAGACACCCTAAGTAATTTACTCGCCACGAGTAGAACTTCTGGCGAAACTTATAGCACAGTTAAATGAAGTAGAAAAGTGAAGTAGACTTCAAATGAAAAATACCCGCAAATGCAGATGAATAACTCTACTCTTTTATGCTATTCATTAATGTTGATTTACACCTGCATTAATTACAAAAACTGCAACAGTATGTAGACGAAGTATCTGATTATTGCCGAAATAACGTAAATGACACACTAACACATTAATTAAAGTGAGCATTCTTCTCGCAATATTGAAAGATTCTTTAATGATTTGGTAGTGAACTTCCTATTTTTAGGAGAGTTCATGTTCACTTTAAAATTCGCTAAATTTCAAAGACCAACATCCGTTTTCCGGAAAATAGCGAAATCCAGAATTTTTAATGAGTTAATGAGCATGCGTTTCATACAAATATCTTATTTCTTCGCAGAACAACGTGCGTCAGTTCCAGAAAGTGGTGGAAGGGTTCAAGTCGCTGGGTTTCAACGACGACGAACTGGACTCTATTTACAGAATACTGGCGGCCATCATCAACCTCGGAGACGTAGACTTCTACCAGACGGTCGACAAGGACAACATGGAGCAGGCCACCGTCAACAATGTCGACCAAGTCATCGTCGGTTAGTGCGCTGCAAAATTCAACTGGAGCAATTATTTTGCTGCTCCAATGCTTTTACATACATTTATATTGATGTTGGCTTTTGATTTGTGTTCCGCCAATAATGTTGGCCAAGTCATCGTCGGTTGGTGCGCTGCAAAACTCTTTGGAGCAATTAGTTCCATGCTCCAATGCTTTGAATGTTAATGTTGGCTTTTGATTCGTGTTTTAATAATCGTTGGAAGATCAAATGGTAGCAAATTGACATAGCTTAACTTATGTTAAGTACAATTGATTTACTGCACGGGTAGTTTACTCTATTTCAATTCGTGAATGAACCGGGAAGTATTCAGACACAACACGCTAAGAACTGCTTAATGTAGATAGCCCACAAGTGTGATATGACGTGGTCCAACTCGACTGTGCAACAGCATACCTGTGTACACCTAAGACTACGTGATGCTTGAACTGTTTATTTTTTAACTTCTCTATACTGGTAAATGGCGTTTGCGTCACCAAAGTATTTTTGTTATAAATAGATATTCGAATTCCTCTCGATGCTCATCTGTCTTCGTCAATGTTCTTCGACAAAAAGTATAGCTTTTAATATTCCAGGAGCTGAAATTCAAGGGTTCTAGGGCAGAAATCTAATATAGGTTAACTCTTTAAGTTTACTCACATTTTTTGCGATTTTCGCCTTTCTCTGCCTTTTTTTGATCTTGAAATTATTCCATACATCAATTTGTGCTACGAATGCCTTCGTTTTTATTGCTTTGTGCTTTTGTTTCTCGAAGGCGCTTTTCGATAAGTTTGCGTTTCCTTATCAGCAACAACTGTGTCTTGCCCACCGGGATCCTAACACTTCTGCTCTATGCCATTTTAGAGTTGTGTTCTATTGGATATTTTTTGACGTCGCATGCACAAAAAAATGTTGTTAGTAACTGAGATCAAAGACGAATACTGTACCTTTTTACTAACTGTAAGATTGCTTGAAATAATATTAGGTATGTGATTACAGAATAATTATACTTACTCTCTTATACAGAACTTGGGTATTTTTTGGGGTGTTGGGATTAAAATGGAGCATTATTCTCTCGAAATGAATTCTAAATTAATGATTTTATCCTTTTGGTTGCAGAGCGTGCTATTCACTAGTCCTTCTGTGAGGGACGAACCTATTCTGTCTTGAGAGGGTTAATTTTGAAAAGAACGTAGCGCCGAATTTACTCGAGCCGTTGATGTAGAAATAAGAAACATCATCCAATAGACGTGAACAAGCTTGTATTAATAATGAAATCATACCGTTGCTGGCTTTGCGTCAATAGTCTTTAGTATAATTCCTTGTGATATATTTCTTAATGAGTTTTACTCTAATTACAATACTGTCAACCCTAAAGTTTTTTATAAAATCAAATTAGGGAACAAATTAGTAAATGGAATACATTTTGATATTTTTCTCTCGATTATTTGTTCCACAAGTGACATTTATTGTGCGACCAATGTTTGTTTATCAGCTAAGGATCTTTTTGCTGAGACATCTCAAAGCCAATGACATCTTTTGTATTTGTATTGGAAATGAACAGGTTTTCTTTTGTACGACATCATTTAATACGAACCTCAACTCATGAGGACTATAAGTAACCGTGTTACTCAACTAACACAGCGCTAAATTCAAGCATTGAATACCTTGATTTCTGTACTAGATTTCCATACAAGTATTGTTTCCGTTCAAGTAGACGTATTCAGGCTATGAATGCCTGGCATTAATAGTTTCCCGTACAAGTTGAGATATTCAAGCTATGAATGCCTGGCATTAATAGTTTCCCGTACAAGTTGAGATATTCAAGCTATGAATGCCTGGCATTAATAGTTTCCCGTACAAGTTGAGATATTCAAGCTATGAATGCCTGGCATTTAAAGTTTCCCGTATTAGTTGAGATATTCAAGCTATGAATGCCTGGCATTTATAGTTTCCCGTACAAGTTGAGGTTCCCATGAGACGATGTCCCATAACCCATGTGGGATCGAGCGTCCCGTTGGAAACATGACGTCGCTGCACGCAGTGTCCGAGCTGCTGGGGGTGGACGTGACGGAGCTGACGGAGGCGCTCACGTCGAACTCTGTGGTGACGCGCGGTGAGATCATCACGCGCTACAACACGGTCGAGGAGGCCGTGTGCACCAGGGACGCCATGGCCAAGGCCATGTACGGCAGGCTCTTCGACTGGATCGTCAACAACGTCAACAGGCTGCTCTCTTTCTGCCGCACCGCCTGGTGGGTTGAGTTATGTTTGTTGTGTTAGGTAGTTGCTGTGGTGTTGAACTGTTGTGTGGCCAAACTTCTGTGCTTTTCAGCTGTTGTGCTGTGTGGCTGTTGTACTGTGAAACTGTTTGTTATGTAACTGTTGTGTGTTATGGTTGTGTTGGGTTGTTGCTGTGTTGGGTTGTTGCTGTGGTGTTGAACTGTTGTGTTGCGAAACTTCTGTGCTTGTCAACTGTTGTGCTGTGTGACTGTTGTACTGTGGAACTGTTTGTTATGTAAATGTTGTGTGTTATGCTTGTGTTGGGTTGTTGCTGTGTTGGATAGTTGTTGTGTTGGGTTGTTGCTGTGGTGTTGAACTGTTGTGTTGCGAAACTTCTGTGCTTGTCAACTGTTGTGCTGTGTGACTGTTGTACTGTGAAACTGTTTGTTATGTAACTGTTGTGTGTTATGGTTGTGTTGGGTTGTTGCTGTGTTGTGTACTTGCTGTGTTGGATAGTTGTTGTGTTTTGTTGTTGCTGTGTTGGAAAGTTGTTGTGTTAGGTTTTGTTGTTGTTTTGTGTTGTGAAATAGTTTTGTCTTTGTTTTTGAATCTTGTGGAGAGTTATGATAAGTATGCTTGCTGAGTCTTCATGGTTGTTGTTGAATCATGCAGAGATTGTGAAACAATTGCTGAGGCCGTGTGATTGTTGTTGAATCATGTTTTGGAATGTAAAGCAATTGGCGAGGTTGTTTAGTTGATGTTGAATCATTTGATGGGCAACGGGAGATTCCATGGTGAGAACGTGTGTAGAGGTGATCGCATGTCCACATCGCTACATCGTTACAAGACTCTGTCGTTACTTAAATTTCATGATTTTTCAGGAGAAGCATTTTAAAGTATCTAAGGCATCTATGCCAAAAGATGCAGAATCAATACAGCATTCTTATAAACATTGTAACTCTATGCTTGAAATTTTTAAGTCACGACAGTTTGCAATGATGCAGCGAAATGACTTAACTGCTTCAAAATGCTTCTCCTGAACAATCCCAAAATTTGAGTCACGACAGTGTTGCAGTGATGTCTCAACTTGTCCGTGCGCTGCCCACAGCCCAGACCAGCTGGCGGTCGGCCTCCTCGACATCTTCGGCTTCGAGAACTTCGAGCGCAACTCGTTCGAGCAGCTCTGCATCAACATCGCCAACGAGCAGCTCCAGTATTTCTTCAACCAGCACATCTTCACGTGGGAGCAGCAGGAGTACATGGCCGAGGGCATACAGGTCTCGTACTCTCTAGTGTGCGCGGTTTGCTCTTTGTGCTGCTTCTTTCGAACTTACTACTTATTTAACCCTTTGTTGCACACGGTTCAGTAATTACTACATGGTTTGCTTTTAATTTTTTTTTTAAATGACATCTTTATTTTACTCTTTATTGTGCACGGTTTTGTAGTTACTTTATGCTATTTTCTTTAAACGTTCTGTTTTTAACAGTTTACAGTACACGGTTTCGCATTCTCTTCATTCTGTTTACATTAAGATGCTGAGTATTAACTATAGTACCTTCACTGTTTGCTTCACACTGCTCGGCTGAATTACTCACCGTTACAACCTCTCACTCTGGCAGCGCGCCAGTCTCGCGTCCCACTGAAGCTTAATAATGAATCACTCAACACACATTGCTTATAGCCATCGTACAGCTGCTCTTCTCGATTTCTGAGAAAAATGTCACAGTCTGCTGTGTAAAAACTATCCATTCGCATCTGTCTGCTACGTAGGAACTGCCTTCTGTCTCGGTCTGCTATGTAGGAACTGCCTTCTGTCTCGGTCTGCTATGTAGGAACTGCCTTCTGTCTCGGTCTGCTATGTAGGAACTGCCTTCTGTCTCGGTCTGCTATGTAGGAACTGCCTTCTGTCTCTGCCTGCAATATGGGAATTACGTTTTTGTCTCAGTCCGCTATGCAGGAACGATGTATTTCTCTCGGTCTGCTGTGTAGCATGTGAAAAAGCGAAGGAGTTTCTACTCTGCGCTCTGAGTAGACGTTACAGTTATGGTTTCAACAGGAAAAATTTTGTCAATTAGATTTCGCGATTTTTTTATCTGTTTTCGGGCAAGCATGAAGGTTGTGACCGCCTATCTTGGTGTGTGTCTACAGAGTAAAGACCTTTTTGTTAAGCCATTTTCACAACCCAATGGTGTAATGTGCTTTGTATATCAACTGTTCTATAGGTTTGAATGCTTTGTTTTGATGAGTGCCGGCATCTCATAACCAGTCAGCCTACGCCTCCTTCAGGGTATCGATTTTTTATTCAGCCCACTTTACTTTTATTTAGCCCATTCTATTTCTATCCAGCCCACTCTATTTTTGCCCCGCCCACTCTATTTTTACCCAGCCCACTCTATTTTTATTCAGCCAACTCTATTTTTATTCAGCCCACACTCTACTTCTATCCAGCCTATTCCATTTTTATCCACCCCCCTCTATTTTTGAGTATTGTCGCTTTTTTGTCTGTCATAGCACATAGTCTCGTATGAACCAATTCTCGCGCACTTGCAGGTATTTTGTTGCTGCTTATGAGGGTGTTCACAATATCCAAGCAGAGATGTTTTTTCTATGAGGTGATTATAATGTGAAGCCTAAGTCTTTTTTCCGTGGGGCCGAGTGCTCCATTTTTTTACGTTTTTTGCCTATTTTCGCGTATTTTCAGCTCCTAAATGAAGTATTTCTTAGACAGATCCGACAATTTCGTTCACATTTAAATTAGAGCGCGTCAGACAGCGAACAAAACCTTGAATGTGCATCGTTACTGTCGAACTTGTGCCTTGGACGACGCAAAATAATGCACATATTACAGGACTGCCTGTGGCTGGCTTACTCTATAAACTTTTAAGTATATAAGTGTCATGGTAGATTAATCATTTAAATAATCGTACTAGTCTTAACGTAATTTGTGAAATTTCAAAGCTAAATTTAACACACATTCAGAAATTAATTAGTTATTTTATATTTAGCTGCGGATTGGAATATTGTGGTATAATTGTTGCCCTCTGAAATGCGCCTTGACTTCAGCAGAATGATCTTGTTTGGTCAGCCGTGCTGGTGTGTTTGTCGCAGTGAACGTCTCGCAATATAGTTTTATTTATGCATCATTTTGGCTGCATGCCACTATTTCTCAAGTTTCATGAACTTGTTCAATACGTTCTAGTTTTTTCTTTGTATGTCACACGCTTAATTTGCTCATCATCATTAAATACTGATGCTTATTATGAACACATAATGCTAACAAAAAACACTTTTTTGTGTTGTGAAATAGATTTCAAATATTTGGGATTGGGTGATGTGTAATACAGTAATGTATTTATAAATTACTCATTACAAGTTGTCCAAATGTATTTTGCTTGAAATAATATAATTATATCATTAATATTTACGTCAGGATGGCCGAGCGGTCTAAGGCGCTGCGTTCAGGTCGCAGTCTGGTTCTCCAGGCGTGGGTTCGAATCCCACTCCTGACAGAGATTTTGTCACAATCCCTCTGTGTCCTTAAAGTTCTCAATTTGTGCGTGATTGCACAAAAGATGACGTGAAATTTCATAATAGAATAACAGAGAGCTGGCGTAATGATTCTTAAAATTTGACCTCGTAAGTGTTCCTCTACGTATTTTATAAAGTCCAAGTTCGTTTTGTATGTTTCTCCACTCTGTGAAGCTAGCAGTGGAAATTATGATTGTTTTTATACATTTTTTGAGAGGAAGCTTGGACGTGTAACATTTTCGTGGATTGGATATTTAATGCAGCGTAAGTTGCACATCATGCAAACTTAGAAACAAAAGCGAAACTATTAAACTGCCATTATTTTTCCATTCCTCTCATATCTCAGAGAAATCATTGAGAAAGTTGCACTCCTGACTCCAGCCAATGTTCTGGCCTCACCAGGGCACACTATGCTTGTGCACTTGCATAAATATTGCCGCAAATATTTATTGGCTGGTGGTTCAGTGCACTGATCAGCACACGGAGCAATAGAGGGCTCGTGGTTAGTAAGCTATTTTGTTTCTTCCCAGTAGAAAACGGAGGAAAGTTGTCCATTATTTCCCACCTACTCGGCGTGAGGTGACCGCATCCTCTCAGTAGTTATGAGGAGCTTGAAAACTCGGCGTACCCTGCCAAATTGACTAGAAAACTACCCTGGCTTACAATTAGCTGTTCTCATACGAGTTCATTGCACTTGACTTAAGAAGCAATCTACTGCTGTATCGCTTGTGGTAAACAAATTGTTCAAATTGTTTTTCTAACGCAATTGCTTGTGGTAAATAAATAGTTTAAAATTGTTCAAATTGCTTTTTCTAACGCAATCGCTTGTGGTAAATAAATAGTTTAAAATTGTTCAAATTGCTTTTTCTAACGCAATCGCTTGTGGTGTAAAATAAATAGTTTCAAATTGTTTAAATTGGATTTGGTAGTGCAATGCAATAGGCAATGCCTGAGAGCCGTGTGGGTTGCAGGTGGACATCATCCAGTTCTACGACAACCGGCCCGTGCTGGACATGTTCCTCGCCAAGCCGCTGGGGCTCCTCGCCCTCCTCGACGAGGAGAGCCGCTTCCCGCAGGCCAGCTGCGGCTCCCTCACTGGTGCGTCCTCTTGTGACCGCCTTGCTCATGTGTTCTGACCCACTTGTTCTGACGTACTTGTTCTGACCCACTTGTTCTGACGTACTTGTTCTGACGTACTTTTTATGACGTACTTGTTATGGCGTACTTTTTATGACGTACTTGTTATGACGTACATCTTATGACGTACGTGTTCTGACGCTGCTGTGTTGTGACGCACAATGTTTGAGGTTGCCTTCTATTATACTGATAGCAACTTCTACAGTTTTTCTTTCAAATTTAATAAGTTAACGCAGGAACGATTTTCTATTGATTCCGTTGTTGAAATTGTTTGTTGGTAAGTGGGTAACCTCTGAAGTCCAACGCACGTGATACCGTCAGTGTAAGAGCATGAGTTCTTGCAAATTAATTATTTGATTTTGTAATTTTTCCTCCGCATGATCACAACAGCCTTGTTTAAAAAATTCATAAATCTTGCAGTGCCTCAATGAATGGAATACAGATTTCCTATAACGTTACAATCCTCTTTTGATGCTAAAACACACGCTCGTATGAACGCAACGTAAAAAAATTAAACCAGAATATTGAATACTATTTAAATTATTGTGTTTTTTTCGTCGATTGGAGACTAATCAAATAAAGATTATTTTCGTCCATTGGATACTATTTAAATTAGTGCTGTTTTCGTCTCTATGATACTATTCAAATAAGTGTTATTTTCATCCATTGGATATTATTCTAATGCGTGCTTTATTTTGCAGAGAAGTTCCACAACAACATTCGGTCCAAGTTCTACATGCGGCCTAAGGGCCACTCGCCCGAGTTTGCGATCCAGCATTTCGCCGGCAAAGTCACTTACGACGTGGCCAACTTTCTGGACAAGAACAAGAACTTCCTGCCCACTGAAGTGATCCACCTCCTGCGCCAGAGCTCGCATGAGGTTATCCGGTAAGTGTTGTGGCCAGCGCGTGTCTGGATTTGTTTATTCTCTGAGCTTGTATTTCTCTGAGATGAGTCAGTAGTGCCCTCTTATTTTCAAGTGAATGAATGAATGAATCATCCAACTCTCAAAAATATTGTCTGTTTTGCGGTACGGTGGTCAGCGGATGTCAAAAAAACGTAACTCCTGTCATGTGAGCCACGTGCTTTCTTTTTTATTTATTTACCTGAGATTTTATTTCATTTCAAATGTTGAACTAGTTTAACTGCTCAACGCAAGGACTAAATTTTCCCTATGATAACGACAGAGCCTCTTCCAGCCTTGCAATTTTTCTGAAACTCTCCTTCTCTTGCTCATGAGACCTGCCTCATTTCACTTAGGGCAACAAAAACAACCGAAGTTCGACATGTTAGTCTCCTGTATGATGTATTGTTCTTCAATTATGTGTAGGCAAAATAATTCATATGAAATACCTTAAATGAATTGTTGGTTGCAATAGCGAGTGAACGTATCGTCATTGGTGCCATGGTGAAATGTATTCAGGTACAATCTTCTCATTCTTTTTCTAGTGTAATTAATTACTCAGTTATGGAAAACGCTCAGCGATGCGATATTTCTCGGATGCTAGCTGAGTTCTGTGATGGTTTATAACGTATCTAATACTGAGAACGCCGTACATAGACGAAGAAAAAGAAAGAAAAACAATTCAATCCCAATTAAGATGATACAAAGACCCTCATGAAAAATCTTTTGTACAGCGGTATTTTTCTAGACCACTTCATGTTTCTCCACCCTAAACATTTTACTCAAAACGTCCTAGTGCGTGAATGGTATTTAGGGCGTGCTGCTTACGTGTCCTGGTAACGATGTCGCGTTTTCCAGGTTCCTGTTCCAGTGTCCCCTAACGAAGACTGGAAATTTGTACTACGCGACCCCGCGCGGCTCCCCACCGTCCTCCTACAACTCCTCTCCCTCCAGCACCAGCCACAAGGTGCGCGATGGTCGTCTCTTCTCACGGCTAGTCTTCTGGAAAAAACAATATTACAGTTACAAATAGAGTCGATAATAAATTGCTGAAAAGCTCTGTATAACAATTAAAAATAAATAGAGTGGATAGTTTTCGGAAGAAAGCAACATTGCAGTTGTCAATATAGTAGATGGTAAAGTGCTGGCCATCTCTGTACAACTCAAGAAATGAACTGAAACATTCTTTATCACAGGCATGTACATTCCTGCAAGGAAGACATAAGATTATGTTCAATATTGAGCATTCAGCCACAACAGCATTGAGGGCTAAATATCTCACGGGGCTTCTTTAGCAGCCCATCAGGAGATGCACTAATTCTGCTGTAAGCCATGGTAAACAGCTCGGTGTACTTGTATATTTGCCAACTAGTTCAGCATACAAGGCTAATAAGGCAATATCAAACAAACAGTCCATTAAATTCGAAAATTCTAAATCATCGTAGGCCACTGTCTCCTCTGCACTCAGAGCGGAGAAAGTTGCGTGCGTGTTTCCGTTGTTGTGAAGTAATATTCCGACACTTGTTCTCGCATAGAGCAACTCAAATTTCTTACCTGAAAAAACGTTTCACTCATACCTTCTCCTTCCAATACCGTTGATCCCTACATTTATATTCCTTGCTGGTAAGTAAAGAAAAATTTCTCTCCACTGCAATCTTGCGAATGAGTTATTTCGTTAAAGAACTTGTGTGTACTGACAGTTCCGAGTGAGTTATTTCGTTAAAGAACTTGTGTGTATTGACAGTTCGACAGCCGGGGCCTGGCGTCTCAGACGAAGGCGCAGCAGACGGTGGGCACGTACTTCAGGTACTCTCTGATGGACCTCCTGCACAAGATGGTGAACGGCAGCCCGCACTTCGTGCGCTGCATCAAGCCCAACGACATGAAGGCCAAGAATTCGTTCGACAGGGACAAGGTGCGTGGGCCCGACTATTAGTGTTGAAGAGAAACAAGTAGCCTGGTCGCACAACGTCCGGCCGCAACCAGTACGGTGTCAGCTTCTGCTCGAGCGTATATTGTCGCTGCAATTCAAACTTCACAACTTCCTTCTTTAAATCGTAAATAAAATACCAAGGTTGCGACTCTCAGAGTCAACATTGTTAAAATTATTTATTGCTGTCTAATTTTAAAAGGTAAACTTTCGAACACCAGGCTCATCATCAGTACAAATTTTTTGAAAAGAATAAAACCAAGAGGAATAGATCAAAATGTACGAGAAATAAGCACGGAAGTAAAAAATACAACAGCTAAAATCAAGAGGAAAGTATGTAAAAAAGATGAGCACTATTAGTTTAAAAATTCTATAAACTCTTTTCATTAAATTTTTTCTATTTTTTTTAATTCATTCCCCAGGTTCCTCGGCTTTTTTCCGCTAGCTGAACTTATTCTGCATCAGCTCAGTTTCTCGTCTGCTGACCATTTTTAAAGTTTCAATGAATTATTTCGAATTAGAACTTGCACCTGCAGCACCTCGTTCGTGTGATCAGGTGTAACGAGTTGTGTGTGCGGCAGGTGGAGCAGCAGCTGCGCTACGCCGGGGTCATGGAGACCGTGCGCATCAGGCAGCACGGCTACAGCCACAGGATCCCCTTCGCTGACTTTCTCAGGAGGTGTGGGCACTTGTGCACGGGGGGGAGGTTGTGGACTTAAACAGGAGTGTTTACTTTGATTGTGGTCAACGGACTTGGATGGGGATGTGTGGGGATTGTATATAGACTTGACTGGAGGTGTAAATTTGGGCAAAGTGTGAACAGATTTGGAGGGAATGTTTGTGGGCCTGAGTGGAGGGTGTGTAGACTTTTGTTGAGTACTTGTGGACGTTGGTAAGGTGTGAGGACTTAGGTTAAAAGTGAATCTTTGAGTAGGTTATGCAGACTTGTGTTTAGGACGATGGACTTGTGTGAGGGTGTGTGGACTTGAGTGGTGCGCCTGAGAGACTTATTTGAAGTGTGTTCTCATGGGTGCGCAGGTGTGGACTTGGCGGGAATTATTGTGCGTTCTTGGGTGGATGATGTACTAGCGTCCTTCCTTTCAACTAGGTAATGCCCCTTCTTGTCAACTAGGTATTGATGCATTACGATCCACAAGGTACTGCTTCCTTGCGTTCAACTACGACGAGCGGGTGCTGGCGTCGCGCGACAACTGCCGCCTGCTGCTGGTGCGCCTCAAGATGGACGGCTGGGCGCTGGGGAAGACCAAAGTCTTCCTCAAGTACTACCACGTCGAGTTCCTCACCAAGCTCTACGAGAAGGAGGTACTTGTTCTGCCTCTCTACGTTCTGCTCTGAGTGATAACATCAGTGTGCCCATCCCTTGATATTTGACTGAGTAGTTTTTAACTAGAAGTAGAGTTCAGTGCTGTATGAAAAATGTTTTTAAATGAACTGTTTAAGATGCGTGTCCAACAGAGTTATTACGTTAGTGTCCCCATACCTTTAAAAATGACGGAGTGTTTTTTAAGTAGAAGTAGAGTTCAATCGCCAACGAAATATCTTACTAAATCAACCGCTTAAGATGTGTGTCTAACAGTGTTATAACGTTGTTAGGCTTACGCCTTCAAGAATATGGTGAGGTTTATTCTTATGTGGGATTCTAATTCAATCGTGTGAGCTGTTTTTAAATGAACAACTTAGATGCATGTCCTTTCTTCAGTCAGTTCTTGCATTTTT
>JACJUY010001079.1:143016-158464 GCA_014220935.1 Platorchestia sp. MABIK | reverse complement strand
CAACTCCCAAGTTCATTATTTTCCGTAGGAGTTGATCATGTTCGACGCTGTCGAATGCTTTAGAGAGTAAGAAACGTCCATAAAGTATTAAAATGATTTCGTTTAAAATATGAGTTTAAAAATTTACATCTGAAAGAAAACATGCGAACACTGACCATGAATAAAAATTACATTTGCACTGGGTATTTGCGTTGTTGAATGGGATCATAAAAAACAAATACTTGTTTTAGGCAACCGATGTTCCAAAAAGAAGTTCCTTCATCGTAAATGTTAGTAAATCTACATGATAATTTGTTGAAATCTTCGTGGATCAGTCTGACTCCACAATTCAATTGCATACGCTGAACTTATAACTCTTGAAACGTTGTAACAAATGATTTTTTCAGTTTAGTAATCACCTTAGAGGTAATTTTTTTTTATGTTTTCTCATGTAATTCTTGTCTTAAAATAACCATATCTACACCCTTACAACACTTCATTTCCTCGAGTAAACGCGTTATAGCGATTTTTTCATTATTCACTGATGCAAATTTGTTCTTTTTTGTCATAACTTACCATTGATGTTAATAAATACTAGCTGTCAGGAGATTTTTCACCATTATACATACATTAACGAATTTTGGAGAGAATTCATTTGGGTCACTTGTTTTTCACGCATCAATTTCAAATGAAACTGAGATTGTTCTTTTTTTCATACTCCTTCTATGTTCAATTCACCTCCACGCTGCCAGCCTTATTTACGGCATCCTCTTCCTGTTGGCTGCCTTTGCTTCACTTACTCTTGGTAACAAAGAATTCCTCCTCATGCGCCTCAACCGTCACACGCTGTGCTCATAGTCCGGCATAGTTGCGACAGGGATGTGAAAATCGATGCCATTATTCTCGTGGTTTAAAATGTTATTTTGATATTAGAGTTATGCGTGAAAATTTTGCAAACTATTGCCTTTTATAGTAGAGTATAACTTCTAAAGAAATAGCCTCTCAAATTAAGCAATTTTTTCGAGAGCAGGACTCCTAAAATGAATTCTCCTGACAAATATGAACAACAGGCTGACCTATTGACCGATCTTATTCACGGTAAATTTGATCAAAACTGAGGAAAATTAACTTATATTGAACTGAACCAAATCAGTTCAATGAACGTACTGATACATTTAATTCACATTGTTGGCATAAAGCAAGAGTATTTTTTAAAAGTTGCCTGGTAGTGACTCTACTTCACATTAAAAGGATATACAAGTATAACAAAAGCCGTTCGCCAACTTTGTAGGCATCTGAGTTTTCTGTAAAAGTTCCTTCCTGACGTTTCAAGCGAAGGTAGCAATATTTAAAAATCTTTCGGTCCTTCAGACGCCCAATTCACATGAGTTAAAAGCATCAAAATTTTCTCAAGAAGAATGAGTCCCATAACCCCAAAATGAGACGAATTATTTATTTCATACTATTTTTTGAATATACGTAATATTTACTGAACTTGGGTGAATTCAATTAATAGCTTTCAATGTTGCCCAAAGGAAAACAAAAGGCTGTTTTTTACCTCAATTCACACCGTATATATAACTTGTCCGGCTGCTGAGATAATTACGGCATTTATCAATTAAATTTTTCAGCAGTTTCTGTATAATAGAGAAAATAACGCACTAACATACAGATCGATTTCTTAAAAAGATTTTTTTTGAAGTTAAACGTATTTTATTGGGACTTTTGAGCAAATATTCAGTTTTTGTGGTGGGAAAGAATAAATTTAAAACATCAGCTTGCATGCAAACAAATTTCAGGCTTCATTGGGGATCGATCTTAAATAGTAGAATTTAAATTTATTACAATAGGTGTATAAAATTCTTTTGAGGGTCTCAGTATGCTCAGTAATTAGTCTGGGAGAAGCACCTAGTACTGTTATAATTCTAAGCGGAAGGCAATTATATAGAATGCATAGGTCATTTTACGGAGCTTTCCTTGTCAAAAGAAGGTGACAATAAAAACTCACATCGGGCACCTGAAAAGCAATATGCATGCAGCTACAGATACACGTTATCTGCTCGAGAGTCTGTCGTGCAGGCATAAGCTGATAACCATGCACAGCAATGCTTCATCGCATGATAGTAAGGAGAATAACGAATATTTGAAGGAAATAGAGGATTTAACTGCCTGGTTTGTATGTACAAGTACACAGTGAACCGAGTGAAAGTTTACCCAGCACTACTAAGAGCGCACTTGGAAACTTCAGGAATTTTTTTGCAATAGGAAAACACATTTCACCGGCATCAATATATAATACTCGAATTATTTCATAAATTCAGAGATGAATGTTGAGGAAATGTAACGCACTTAGGTAGCGCTTATTAAAAAAAATTCATTGCATCAAACATTTTACTGATTACTGTTGTGCTTTATTAGTACTTCTAGGAAGATTACTGTTGTTTGTTTATTACTGTAGAGTAAAACTTTAAACTTCACGCTTTTATGACCAATTTCATTGAAAACAGTACGTTTTGGGTCTTACAAATCGTGAACTTTTTATTCTAATGGATCATGAAGAACAGTATCATCGAAAAGAGTGTACTCGCATTATGTAAACGACTAATCTGAAAGAAACTCGCGTAAAGTATATAAATTTCTGCATTTTTATAAATGTTTGAAAAAGTTTAAGTAACGCACATTTTTAGGTGACGTATAATTTTGCTTGGGATATTATCTGAAGAACTGTGCCTTCCTTTTCATGTAATTTGATATTGAAAAGACTTGGAAAAAAGTTGACCCTTTCACTTCTATCACTCGCTGTAGCTAATGCCTGAATTTGAATGCTGTATCAATGCCTGGATTGGAAAACTGTTTTTAAATGAAGAAAAATTAAGATGAAAATTAAGAAACATCTAGATAAATGTTGTTGGAACAAATCTGAGAAGATTGAGAGCGAAATTATACTTAATAGCTCAAGAGCAGCCCCCGAGCCGGAAAGAACACATAAGAGACTGAAATATTCGGAGCTTCATATACAGGGCGTTTCAAAAGAAGATGTACAAAATTGTACACCAAGTAGAAAATGAAAGACCTTATTGAGCTATCACATGATGGAAAAATCAACGACTAGAAACATGAAGCAATCGTAGCAGAGCTCTCAGCCATTGAGACCTAGCATTCAACACTACGCTTGGTTGTTGGGAACTTCAAAGTTTGCATGTAGGGAAATTGTCAAATTGCGAGGTTATTCGGAAGTTCTATTAATACAAGGACATTAAATTCTCGCACAGATGCAAACGTCACAGCTTATGACATAGGTTGAACTTTGACCGTGTCGGTATTTCGGGTTGTAGTGAGACTTGCAGGATGTGAAGAATTTGACAACACAATTGCTGGAGGTCAGTAATAGCATTTATTGACCAGTGACCTCTGCATGAAGAAATGCAGACGATGCTTGCAGTTGGAATACATGTCAATGACGAAAAAATGTGATAAAATAGAAAAATATAATTAACTAATATTACAACACAAAGCATTGTTAATGAACCGAAAGTCCCGTTATTTAAATCCCATCTTCACAGTTTTTAGGTGATCAAAACTAAAAGGAAGAAAGTGTCGTTAGGAATTATAGTGAAACACGGTAGTGGTACTTTTACAGATTGAAAGAATTGCTTCGGTATGAAGCCCATAACTCAAAAAGCAAGCACGTTTGAACGTCCACAGGATACATGAGCAGAATAAAACTAATTGCGCAAATGATAGTCAGCTTTTGAGGTGTTAACGTTAGGATTTAAAATTGTAGCGCTGGGATTAATTATGCCTATTTTGGTTCTATAGTCTCTAATTATATTATATGATTCCCTTTTTTATCAGAGTCAATCATAATTTTGGGCGAGAAGTGTCTTCCTTCCAAAATTCTCACCCAGTCTACGTAGTATTGAAACTATAAAGTTTACGGAAAAAACATCTGTATTGTAAACGATTTTCATCTTATGCGTTTTGATAACATGTGCGCTTTTTAGGTTGTTTTACAGTAACACCGAATATTTTTTTTCTAAGATGCCTGCTTACGACTCTTCGGTCAAGGGAAAAGGGTTAAGGGAAATTTTGTAATTCGCTGGCAGTAAAAATTCCATCTGAACCTTCCTCGTGTGAGAGAATTGTGTGTCATTTAAAAGATTTATGTACTGCATTCGTTCAGCGCTTATGATGAACAGCTTTTCATGAGTATTAGGTAAGTAATTAACCCACTTCGTAACCTACCACGGACAACTTGACCAAGTCATTTCACAGCCCACCACTCAAAAACGGGCTAGATGTTTTTAAAAGAAAAGAGCATCACACGTACACTATGAGACGCAATAGACCTTGGTTACTGACTGAATTAGCGTTCAAGGTCACTGAATTTAAGCAATTCCTCGTGCCTGAGTACAAACACGCAGAAAATTGCTGTGGTAGAATCCAACAGTGCCAGGGGAAATATCGTTCACTGAATTTCATTCATATCTTTCGTGCATCGAGTTCTTCACGACCACTCCATAATTAGTACTCAGAGTTGAGTGCGTGCTCACAAGTTTCCAAAAATTGTACTAATTTCTCAGGATAAATTATCCAGTAAATCTATTACTTCTCGAAGAACTTGTTGCTGCTAGAGCATCATATAAGCATACCGAGGAAAGCAATCACGCTGCTGTCTTAGGCAGCAGCGTTTTATCTCCGGTCGTGCTGCCTAAAAGTCAGGACCACCGTGGTCAGGACTCAAAACTCCCCCACCACGGTCTGCCACTGAGTTGCTTTTTCTGACACCGGCAGTATCAAAGTCGAAAGACTACTGAGAGGGTGATAGGTGCGCGTGGCAAGCTCTTGCCCAGACGTTAAGCGTGCTTCAAATACTCTCTACTATGGCTAGTGAAAACAAAGGTGAGTTTATAATGTAAGTAGCACATTTAATTTTTAAACTCTGTGTAGTACATCATCAGCATTGTCTTATCTACAAATCTTCCAGCTAAACAGACACGTGATATGTACCGAAGTGTATTGCTGCAGCAAGCATTGAGCTCGCGAGTAAATAATTTAATCATTGGCTCATGGAAAACCAAGCGATATAACTAGGTAAATTGAAGTCATCGGTTGAAAGTCCACCAAGTTATGCTTAGGTATTAAATGTTATCCACGGTGTCGTCTCAGAGCCTCAATGTGTGTAAGCTGCGGGCGCAGCTGGGAAGCAGGAGCGGCGGAGCTCACAGATGCATTCACTAAACACCCGGGGGCAGATGTTTAACTCGTTGACTACGTAGTGAGACCTACTGTATGTGTATGACTAGGTGAACTGTTCATTTACATGCCGGTATAGATGAATAGCATTTAAATTATTTCACTACCATTTTATGAAATAGGTATGAGCGTACGAGATGAACTTTTATCGTGCAATTATAGCCTACCTATATTAATCCGAGCAAAAAAGTCGGTTTTTCAATTCTGTTACACACAACCTAACCTCAGTAACTGCGCAAATGTAGTTAGCGTGTTGAAAAATCTCGTATTGGTAGTATTATGCATGGCGCCGTATGTTCTTTTAAAGTAAACTTGGCTATGCTACGTGTTGAAGCATGTGGCAAAGCCATACCGAAAAACGTACTCTGCCAGCTGTCACGCTATGATGACGTTAATCATTAGAAAATTCGGTCAATATCGGGTTTAGTGCGCTCACGGAAATTAAGAATTCTGTTCCAAAGAATCACTAAAGGAACACATTTAAAAACGTTTTACACGAATGACATTCTGCTCGCTGGTGCGTTATTTTCGAAACATAACAATAATTACGTTCAGATACGAATAACATTATATGGCCGGTTGCTTAGTCGCCGCATTCTTGGGTCACGCCCACTTTTCTGGCGGGAGACAGCCTCGGTTTGGGTAAGTTCAGGTAAGCTATTTTAGCTTGATTTATGTTATTTTAGGCTAGTTTATTTAACTAACCTAACATAACCTACCCTAACCTCACCCATCGTTACGTCAATACCGTACTACAGCATATTTACGTGTCCGTTCCTTCACTTTTATATACGACGTTCCTATAACTTCAAAGTTGAATAATTTGAAAATTACAGATCGGCGTGTTCATTAACATAATTCGTGTTCATCAACATAAACATCACTTCAGCGTCAACGAGTAAGCAGGAATTGTAAACGACAATTTAATCGGTCCTCATTTGATGCCTTCACCTCTCACTGGCCCTGCATTCCAGATTTTTTTTTAAGAAGTTTTGACTGTATTATTAGAAGATGTCCCTCGGAACATACGTAGAAGAATGTGATCTCAACATTATGGAGCACCAGCACATTATTTCCTTGGATCACGAGAGGTTTTAGATGAGCAATTTCCCAATAGGTGGATTGAGCGGCCCAGTGACATGGCCTCCTCGCTCACCAGACATGACAGCACTTGATTTCTTCCTGTGGGGGGCGATGAAGGAGCTGGTGTATGCTACCCCTGTGGATTCAGAGCAAGATCTGGTTGCCCGCATAGTTGATGCTGCAGCAGAAATAGCTGAGAAACCTGATGTTTTCACATCCTGTACGGCAGTTAGTTCATGACAGATATGAAAAGTGCATTGAAGTTCACGGTGGGCACTTTGAACACCTCTTGTGGTAACAATAAAATTTATCATTTGTGATTAGTTATTTGTTTGCTACAAACATTTTTAAAAAATCATTCCTTAAATAGTCTAAATTAGTATGATTGGGTAATCAATGACACAAACTCTCGTGAGTACAGTAATTTTACTTCTTAACTAGATCACCTAAAACCTAATTTCGTTGGCAGCTGGTGCGTGAGCGCTTAATATACAGGATTTCAGAACTTTTCAACTTGGAATTTACTCAAAAACGGTGGAGTTTAAGATTTTTGTTACTCGTGAAAATTGCTTTATTTTGCGATTTTCTGAAAATAGCTTAATTTTTTACTTCTTGTTTTGAAATACCCTAAAAATCATAGCTAAAAGTCTAAATCTACAATATGCTCCTGCTTAGTGGGTGGCCGCATAGGAGCGCTTACTCTCCAATCTAAAAGAATGGGACAGACGCGAACACTCCCTCTTGAGAATAACTCAATAATCCAGCGTACCCTCCGAGAAGCGCCAAGTTTCCAATATGCGCCATGGAGGGTAATTTCCTAAAATGAACTTTTCTGGGAGGATTGAAATCAAACTTCAATTGCTTGAGTTCTTGTGAAAAGCATATTAACTCAAATGTGAGTGCCCGAGCTAAGAGTAAGGTTGGTCTTCTTTTTGTTGAAACAAAATGTTTTTTTGTTATGTTAAGGACCACCTTTTTTCGGTTCACTACTGTCTTGTTTTCAGTTCCTACTACCTTCTTCTTCGACTTTGATCTTGTTTCATAATCTTCTTTCACAACTTGCTGTTTCTCTGCCATTTCTGCAAAGATTCCGTGTTCCCTTAAACTTCATGTCAAATGGTGCTTTCCTCCTTCCCCTCTTTGGATCGCCTTTGTGGCGGATAGGGAGACTTGTACTAACTAATAATCTAATCTAACAATTGACGCATATTTAGTCTGGGAATTCGTCCTGACCAGGTCAAAAAATAGTAATAATAAAGCTAGGTCTGTATCGTAAATTTCTTCGTGTCGTATGAAATGATATATTGACTGGCAACCGACAACCCAACCCCAGAATAAAACATTCTTCCCGGAATACTTTTTTTCCTTTGGGTTCTTCCCTGATAAAGGTAAAGATTTTCGAAATCGTTCTTAGACAGAACACTCTGGTAATGAAGTAAATCAGATTAATGCTTTTGCACGATATTCGCCCGAAGAAGATAAAAGCCTTCAAAAAGGTCCTGAAAATATGGCTGATCCCTGATTCTGCAGTATAGAGAGGATGAGGACCTTAGCTGTGGATAGTCAGTCAATATGACTTATGATCTGATACATATTATAGCTCAAACCATACAAACAACGTCAAACGGATCAGGGGCCGAATTTTCAAAAAAATGTATTTGCATAGCGGTACAGTTGGTGGTATTATTTGTTCTGTAAACTTGGATGTGCTATGTGCCGTTTGACAGAATTTCCAAGTTCGAGCTTTTTCGTGTGAAATTTGAACCCTGAACATCAGGCAGCCCTGCAGGGTTGTCAGATGTTTAATTTGCCAGAAATATTTTATTTCTTTCCTCATGTATACCGTCGTTACGTGTTATCATTAATTCCCCATTTTAATTACAAGCTCTAATGCTTCTCTAAGTTTAATCCTGTCAACACAAGTAAGCAATAAACGTATTTCATTCATTAGGACGGAGTTTTTATGAAAATCATCGATTTTGCTGCAAAGGACAATTTTAAATTTTCCGAAGAGGAATAACCGACAACTTTTTTTAATATTGTTAAATTTTCAACGAAAAAAAATTGAAAGACAAGAATACCTATGACCCAACCTAAAATTGTGTCTTTAAATCTTTTCTCATTGAATTTCTTAAATTTATTTCTATGGAAATAACTACAACAACATACCTATGTAATGAAGCACATCTTTTACTTGGCGATAACGCAAATTTATTAAAAATTTAAAAGCGAAGAATAAAATTCTAAACATTTTGAACGTTTCGGGATAAATCCCATCATCAGCTGAAAAAACACAAATGAAAGTAAATTTGATTAGTTATAGAAACCAACGGTTCATGAGACTATAATAAATTAAATGGAAATGCACAGTGGGAAGGAACTAGACATATCATTTAGTGCTGGTCTACCCTTTAAAATATGCAGAGACTCTAAAATACGTGCATCAGTGAAATTTGACCCTTGCCCTATGATTGAAAAATTATTGTTGGAGATTATTGAATCGCAGTTGTCTGCGTGAACACGGATTGCAGAATGGGGTGGTTGCCCTAGTCTTGATCCTGTGTGGTAGCTGACTCCCCTATGCTCAGCGATCCTCTGTCCTAGGGTAAGACCGGTGCAACCGACGTACCTGGATGCACACTGTGCACAACAATATTCATAAATAACTGAGGATCGCATCGCAACGGAAAGTTTCTCCTTGAAACAGAAAAACGATCTAATAGAAAAATTGTTCACAAAAACATGGAAATTAATTTTGAAATATTTAACCACAAGAGATTTTAGCTCTTCTTTTAGTTTCTCAGATTGAGCACCGAAATATGGAAGAGAAATGTTAAGTTTGTTATTAGGGTCATCAGTAAGCTTTTTGGACAAAAACTGCTTCAACTGGGACTCGAATAAAGTAACTGGATATCCATTGTTAACGAATTTTTTTTAAGAGTTTCAAACTCAAAATGCATGACATTAAAATTGGATGAAATCAAGAAGGCACGGTTTGAAAGCGTCTTGATGCTATTCAATATAAATTTAAAGGTACAAAAACTAAAAAAACTCAAACCTAGTCCGGAGAACGTTGTTTTCCTATAAACGGATGTTTGAAATCTGCCATTCACTCTGCTGACCAAACAATCAAGGAAAGGAATATTGTTGTTATTGTTATTATTATTGTTATGACCCTTATAACAAACTTTACATTTCTCTTCCATATTTCGGTGCTCAGTCTGAGAAACTAAAAGAAGAGCTAAAATCTCTTGTGGTTAAATATTTCAAAATTAATTTGCATGTTGTTTTTGTGAACAATTTTTCAAATGGATCATTTTTCTGTTTCAAGGAGAAACTTTCCGTTGCGATGCGATCCTCAGTTATTTATGAATATTGTTGTGCACAGTGTGCATCCAGGTATGTCGGTTGCACCGGTCGTACCCTAGGACAGAGGATCGCTGAGCATAGGGGAGTCAGCTACCGCACAGGATCAAGACTAGGGCAACCACCCCATTCTGCAATCCGTGTTCACGCAGACAACTGCGATTCAAAAATCTCCAACAATAATTTTTCAATCATAGGGCAGGGGTCAAATTTCACTGATGAACGTATTTTAGAGTCTCTGCATATTTTAAAGGTTAGACCAGCACTAAATGATATGTCTAGTTCCTTCCCACTGTGCATTTCCATTTAATTTATTTTAGTGTCATGAACCGTTGGTTTCTATAACTAATCAAATTTACTTTCATGTGTGTTTTTTCAGCTGATGATGGGATTTATCCCGAAACGTTCAAAATGTTTAGAATTTCATTCTTCGCTTTTAAATTTTTAACATACCTATGAGTGCTATTCGAAAAATAATTGAATGAATTATAGCTCTAACTTGATATAATCAACTTGATTTATGAAGGCGGGAGTGTAGGTACTTGCTGACAACGCCCTGTCTACCTACCATATATACCGCGCTACCTACGCAGGTCCCGGCTACCCCACCCCGCTGGCGGCCATGTCCGGGCCGCGGGAGCGTCTGGTGTGGCTCCCTTGCATCAACCCCAACGGCGGGCCAGACTACCTCGCCACCGTCGATGTCGACCCCAGCAGCTCCTCCTTCTGCAAGGTTTGAAGAGAACAACGTTTTATTCTTAGTTCATGGACCATAAACTGGATGATGCCATGGAGATTTGTTCGCGTGCACATGTGAATGTTTTCAAAGTTCCACACTTGTAAATAAGTAGACAGCATTTCGATTTAAGAATTTGTAAGTTGTCATTCTAATACAGCTGCTGAAAATTAGGACTAGTTTCTGCCCATAGATGTTTATACTTAGTATATTGCCGACTTATAACTTCATCTAAACACGAAATGATGCAGCTGCTTTATTAAAAACGACTTTGTTGAGTACGAAGGACTAAAAGACTGAAAGCAGGTATCTTCTCGTTTTCTGATTTTTTAAAAACACATTTCTGAGTTTTAAGTCCAAAAACATCAAGAAGTATAATGGGTATAAAGCCTCTTGACGCATCTAAAGGACTATTGACTGCGCTCTCTCGATAATTGAGACTAAGAATGTCAATGACCTCGCCTGAATGTTGTACTTCTTAGTTTTGGTCATGGGCGCGCTGCTTTGAATTCTGACATCGCTCTGTGATCACGTTTATCGACTCTGTTCAGATTTGTATGTAATAGCTGTGATCAAGCGCGTAATAGGACGTCTAACCGTACTCGTCCTCGCAGGCATTTACGGGCAGTAAAAATAGCTCACGACGTAGATGTTTTCCCCGGGGTTGAGTGTGTAACAATAAAGCTTTTCTGTTAACGATTGAGTTAAAAATAGGCAGAGAAAAACTTCTTTGAGATTCCGTAAGTACTGCTCGAAGTCCATTTAGGAGTAAAAGAAGAGACCTTTTGCGTTTGTTCTGTGAACGAATTTCATGAGAATGAAAGCACCTTTCTTAGCATTCAATTCCATTTAAGTGACACTAACCCTTGAAATTAAGCTTTTACTTGTTTTTACGAATCGAATTGTTCAATTACTTGAGATTTATTTGTTGATATTTTGATAAATCGAGATAAAATGCTCAGCTAACATTGAAAATTGGGGGCCGAACAATTCCTTTTCATGTTTCTGACTCCGCTGAACTCTGCTGTGCCAGCATTATTTGTATAGGAAATATCGTAAATTTGTATTGTAGTAAAATACTTTATTTTCTTCGAGCTCTTCATTTGGCATACTAGTTGATACGTGAGAGAGAAAAGAAAGTTCCGAATGTTGACCTCATAGTCATAGACAACGAAATATTTACATTTACACATTTTACTTTCATTATTAATCCCTGGCATCACAAATTCCTAAGATCGAATTTTAATATAAGTGCGCACCAACGAGAGCGTTTTTATCAACACGTCATTGGTGCTATGTTATTTTTTGTTTTTTATTACTTGTATTTACAAGCATTATCAAACTTAGATTAACGCAACCTAAGGGAATGCATTTTTTCATGCTTTCCCCCCAATCACTGGTTTCGACAATTGACATGGGTATTACGATGCCCATGTGCGTACATCAACTATGGATCTTAATGTTAAGACATTTTAAAAACCAATGTTATACATTTCTCGTTTTGACTTCATTGGAAATAAACTGTCAGTTTTTTCTTTTTGCTCTTGTAAAGCCTTGGCTGCTATAGAAACCATCTCAGCTACTTTGTTTTGCTGTCTTCTGGTTTCAAGTGCTCGGATTGTGTCTAGCATTATAATAGTACTGAAATTATTATAATATAAAGAAGTATATAATTCCCGTAGACTCATTTTTCATTTCTTATGTTGATCATACAAGTTTCCTTCTAATCTGAATATCTGCTCACATGTGTAATACGACATGGGGGTCCTGGGCCCTTCAATTATTTCAATTCTTAACAATATCCGTAAATTTAAACTTGGGGCATCACGCAGGTGATCCACCGGCTGCAGATGCCGCACGTGGGGGACGAGCTGCACCACATGGGGTGGAACACGTGCTCCTCCTGCCACGGGGACGCAACGTGCGTGCGTGACAAGCTCGTCATGCCGGGACTCGCGTCTGGCAGAATCTTCATAGTCGACGTCAGTGAAGAAAAACAGCCCAAGATTTTCAAGGTGAGTGTTCTCGCCTCAAGATCATTTTTGCGGAAAGTTTTGAGGGTAATTCGGATACCTTGGCAACGAGACGTTCGTGACTAATGTGTCAGACACTGATTTTCTCCTGTATCTTATCAGGTTCTCACGATAATTGATAAGAGAAATGTGGCTTGAGTACTTCGAGGTCGGCATAAGGTGCAGCGAAAACTTTTATCTACCGTGCAGAATGTCATAGGAGTTTGTCATCATCAGGAAATAAATTTACTTTACGTAATCAAAGACACTCGTCATATTCACATCAACCGAAACAAGTGAGCTATTGAGATCCAGAAAAAGAAAAATTATGACTTTCATTTTCAGAGTACGAAAATGTTGAATTTCTTCATTGACAAAATGTACGCGGTAGCCTCGCAACTGAAACCATCATAAAGTTGGGTTTTGATTTCAAGTGAAATTTGTCGTTGCATGTATACGACTTTGATCCAAACTAAACTATTTAGGGAACATGCAGATAAAGTACGAGCATATAGATGCATTTTTTTTTCAAATATTCTGACCCGAATTTTCTAGAAGTACAGTTAACCATTAAGAAATTAAATGCAAAAACCCTAACTGAATTAACAATGTTCGCTTGAAAACTTGACAAATCCAAAGGGTAGCCGATACTTCAACAAAAAGAAAATTATTTGAAAAATAAATCCTCAACCGTTATTTTTCCCCACCTAGTGGCGTGTGAACTAAGGATCTCGTTCAAGATTGGTGATAATAAATCATATTGGTATTTCATATGCACCCTTGCTAAAATTTCAAGGTGGACCTTTATTGCGTAACTATCGTGTGAATGCTATTAAAAACATCAACTGATCTAAGAAGTGAGCAAATATTTATGATTTTTTCATTGTTTATGATGGCTGTAAAGAGCTGTTTTATGTTATATTTTTAAAATTTCAGCATGTTATCCAAAGTCTTTAGCTATTGTCCCGCCGCCCGACCGTGCGGCTTAACTTTTACGAATTAACGAACACTGAAGACATAGACTTACCTAACATCCATAGAGGGGTCAGGGAACGCTGTAATTTAATGGCAAGTTTTATGACTAGCGTAACAAAAGAAAGGAGGCTCACCTTAGTATCTTCGAAGAAAATATTCAGGCGAATACGTCTCCAATATGCCGGCTATCAAGGACACTGAGTCCCGGATGCAGGGGTCGGTAGAGGCCAGAACCCGCATAGCACAAGTTAGATGCACGCGGAGACGACCTGGTTGAGACTGAGGTGGCAACAGACCGCGGCCACCTCCACAACTTGCTCGAAACCGTGTCTGTGGCTTCGGACTCGAGCAAGAAGATCGAACGATTTAATAAAGTTCGCTGATATAAGTCGCCAAGGAAGTGAAGCACCCCCGCCATTGCTCCGCTTTGTCATAAATTGCCAGCGTAATTGCCTTTTAGGCTCGGTTAAAATTAATAAAAAGCCTTTGTCCTTTATTGTGCAAGGTATTGGCTGTCTTGCATAGGACTTCAGCAACGAGCAATGGCTGGATTTGCGACACTATATTAGCCTCATGTTCATCGTAGATAACGATCACGTGGTTTGTGTTTTACTTCTTTTCATAAAATGGTGAAATGGACAGTGCAAGTACAGCGCAATGGCGTCAGTGCAAGCAAGGGCGTTGGTATAAGCAATCACTGCTAAATAGGGACAATGCGGGGCATTGAAGTTAAAGGATACGAGTTTAATATTATCGTGGTGTATCAGTCTAATGGAGGAGACCAAAGATAGTGAAAAACAGGAGTCCGAAGTGTTGAATACTGATGTCGCTCTATGTACCAGAATTATTTTTCGTGATTTTTTCAGACGCTTGAACGTAAACCGCACAAGCATTCATTTTAAACGCCAAGTGTAATATCAACTGGGAAGGTTTCAGTGGCGGGTAAGTGGACTGTACATGCGCTTGAGTCAGAAGCAGATGCAACAGCGTGAGGCGTCTGTCCAATACAATGCTTGTAAATTATCGTTATACTACACCAGCATTCTGACGAAACGTTTCTTGCCGGTGATAAAATGTGAGATCTGCACGTTACTCCCGGCGTTAGGGAATCGTTCGAGGAGGCAGGCGTGTTCTGCAATCATGAGGACTTAAGTCAAAAATCATTTCGAGTGCATGGAACGAGTTGAAGAGATTGTAGGAAAATAATTAGACCATTACTCTTAATCTATGCTACAATCAAGATTATCTTTTGATTTGGTTAACTTCATCAGGCCGTTCAGGGAGATACAGTTATGTGTCTATGGAAATGTGCGTTCCAAGGCAGAAAATGTGAGATCACCACCTGAAAAATAAGGTTTGCCTTTCTTCTAAAGAGATACAGTAGAACATTTTTTTTATGTTACGGTCCATTTGTTTTGGTTCACTGCTGTTTCTTTTTAAGCATCTGTCACTTTCATATTCAACTCTTATCT
The DNA here is from genome assembly GCA_014220935.1 of Platorchestia sp. MABIK. Taxonomy (NCBI): domain Eukaryota; kingdom Metazoa; phylum Arthropoda; class Malacostraca; order Amphipoda; family Talitridae; genus Platorchestia; species Platorchestia sp. MABIK. The sequence goes on along the minus strand of JACJUY010001079.1, from coordinate 143,585 downwards.
TCTATCATAGACATCTTTCAATGTTGCTGTCTTCAAGCGCATGGGTGCGAGGACACACCATGTGCGTAGTTTTCGCGTTTCCTTATTCCATACTATATAGAGCCTCCTTCCTTCCTCTCTTGAGAACACTGCTGTTGTGGTTAGGGAGGCTTGAACTTAGGGTACGGCCAGACTGAACACGTTGACGCTGACGCGCGCGTACGCAGGCAGTAGCTGCAATATTAAATACATGTATTGCAATGAGAGCGGCCACACCAGACGTGGACGGGCGCAAGCATACCAATGCGTACAGGCGCTGCGTCTCGCTCTCAAAATTCAGGATTACTTGGAAGAAATATTTGACGCTGCGCGGCGCGTTCAGTGTGTCTCGAGCAGCCGTGAGTGACGGTTGTGGAGCTGCTACTCTCTTCTATTCAGGCAGTGCCTGCCATTTGAGACGCTTCTCACCCTCAGCACAGCGACAGGGTGTTCATAAGCAATCTATTTATTCAAATCACTATTTGATTTAAATAAGACCCATAATCTTACCTTTAATGAGCTGAACCAAAGATTTCCTGAAGTTCGTCATC
>JACJUY010001079.1:117114-142882 GCA_014220935.1 Platorchestia sp. MABIK | reverse complement strand
CACTATTTTGATATAAATATGACCTATAATCTTACCTTTAATGAGCTGAACCAAAGATTTCCTGAAGTTCGTCATCCAATGCAGCAACTAATTTCAATTATTCATTAGCACCTTCGGTCTTTCTGGTTTCATACATTTCATTGGTACCAACTTTCTTTTTAACATCCAGGGAAACATCAAAATCATAGCACAATTTTGTAAAACGTTTTAGACTATGTCGTGTTGTCAGTATACTATTTATTGTTGATACATTCATCTTGTTTCGAAGCTTGTTTATAATGATGTTTACTTGGCTGAATGCTCTCTCAACATCAGCATTAAAATGACACATAGTCATTAAAGCGAATTTGCGAAGTTCTTGAAAGGGATTTTCATCTGAGAAATCTCTGTAATTCAGAACTTCGCCTCAGAAATTGACTGTACTTCGTTCTTAATTCACTGTCTACCAAGGCACTGTATGCACCTGCTATCTCTGAAAATCCAGTTTAGTAAGGTCTGAGCGATTGGAGATTAACATTCTTGCCAATGGAATTATATCAGGTTTATAGGATTCAAGCGAGACTTGATACTTAATTATGACATTGACATCAAAATTATGTAACTGTAAGGAAGACGCGATCGTAGTTTAATTAGCTCTATTAAGAAATTGATGCTTCATTGCCGAATGTACTTCTTTTCATCGTCTTTGATACTTGCTTGGGCAAATTCTGTTTCAAACATGGAACCTAAATATGAATTGCCATATAACTTATCTCTGATGTTTATATTTTCATCAATTGTTGTGCCAGAAATGACAATCTATGAAGCAAGAGAGCAAATTAATTGTTGCAAATTATTCAATAACTTGAACAGTTTATTCGTTCTGCAAACCTCAACAAAAATTGGTTTCAAAAAGGATAAGTAAAGATAGTTTCATTCATCACAAAACATCGAGAACAATTGTTCAGAATTGTAACAACGTTTTTGAGATTTTGTAATTTCAAAATGGGTCTTCAATTCAATTCACTGATCGTGGATTCGATAAACTGCTTTGGCAATTAATAACCATCTAGTTTGACTACACATAATTAATTTCAAAGGCAGTTTATCATCATTCAGTGTTCCATAAATTACATCGTATTTGTTTCGCCTCAGAGATGAATGGACAAACCATTTGTAAGATTTTTTGATGGGAGGAACTCCAAATGTCGAGGAAGTGCTTGTACAACTGAACTTGGAACAGCAAATTGGACAGGATGGCATACACACTTGATGAGAATTGAGTTAGGTGTTTCTGTTTTCAGCGGAGCATGCACACCAGTGCGTTTTCCAGTCATTACTGATGCGTTGTCACTGCCAATGCCAACAAGATTTTCAAGCCTCAAAATATTTCCTTTCAAATTTCATTTAATTGCATTGCAAATAGCCACAGCATTGCTTGCATTCAATCGAATTAAATCCAACAGACTGGCTACAATATCGTGTTACGATTTTGAGAAATATCTAATAATCAAGCCCAATAATTTCTTAGTTGAAAAATCATTGCTTTCATCAATTATCATGCTAAAACACCCAACGCCAATATCTTCGACTAAATCTTGTTGAAAATAGGAAGCCAGAACATTACAAATTATACCTGTGTACTTGATACGGTGGAGTTTCAAGTCGTTGCAACTTATACTAACAGAAAAGAGGGCTTTGCGAACATTACCTAAATGATCTGACTGAGAAATGGCACCATGGCTAGGAAAAGAGCAAGTTTACACTCGACTCTTTTGGTGTCATTATTTTCCACTTTAACAAAAGAAAGTAGAATAGACCGCTGAGCAACGAAAGGTTTCGTAGCTGTCTTAAGGTTTGCAGTAGATATATGTCTATCTATGTCATATATTTTAGCAGAAATTACACATTTGCAATACTTACGACAACATTTTGCTCTGTCGCCTTCAATTCGTTGCGACCAATCGTTTTACCTTGGATTATTCAGCCACTCGCTTCTGAACTGTTGCGCGTCTTTTTTTTCCATGGTGGATTAATTTTGTCGAACGCAGATCAAAAGAAGAATCTTTTGATAAAATAATGCCAAAACTGAAGACTTTGAACGAATTCCTACAATAAATCAAGTGAAATTACCACACACAATGTTACTGTCACTGTTTTCATGCCAAACGGCCACCAAATAGGACAGAATAAGTTACTCTCACATCCCTTCTGTCAGATCAACCCATTGGAGTTTCAACGAACAATGAACTTGATTCTAACTAGATGATGCAATGAAGTTTTGGTAATTTTGAGTAGATACTATGCATAGAGACCACAATTGTGTATAAAATGCTCAAAATATGCTGGATATTGAACTTTTACAGAGATTTTCTTATAAGTACTCTGAATGTATCTTCAACTCTGAATTTTTATAGAAAATGAACAAAACAGACTAAATACGAGTTCTAGTACAAAAGGGGTTTTAAAACGCGCCAGGGATAAATTAAAAGTTTTAAAGACTAAAAGATATTGAAAAGGGCTCGGGCTAAATCAGTAACCCTGCCACCGATGCTTCTCGATGAACGCGCGCATCAGCGTGCAGTGTAGCCACCTCAATTCGAATGAAAGCGTGAGACAGCGTGAAGCGTACGCATGCGTCAGCGCCAACGTGTTCAGTCTGGCCGTAACCTAACTTTCAATGTAACCGATCTTAATTATGAGGGATGTTTTCTATGTCGGCGTGAACATGTCGCATTTTTTTTTAGCATTTTCGCCCCTTTCTTTTGTGTACAGCTTCAGGTGCCGAGTGCATTTCGTTTCAGCAGCTGGTTTGCATTTATCTTCTGTTAACTTTCTGTTCACTTTCTGTAGTCTCCTCGGCCTACTGGATGACGCTTTCGCCTGTCTCGTAGGAAGTTATGAGTTTGAGCCTAGTACTGAGAGCGCGATATTTTTCTCCTGTGAGGACATAGGAGACGTTAGCTGCTATTCTCCATTCAACCCAAGTGAGCTAAATGGGTTGTAGGTCGATCGATATTTACTATTAATATCTCCCACGCGTTATTTATAGGGCACTTGAAAGATCAGAGAATGATGTTATACGAAATAACTTCACTGAAACGAAACGTCTTCGAAACCATTTCAGCCCCACAAAGGCTCATCTTAGTCAACAAAAACCGTGTCAGAGGAAAACGCATCATACACCTCAGTTAGGGAAAAAATCTCACGTAAGAGCTAGATATTATTTCACACTCACGTTTCTCTCGAAATGACATGTTTTTATTTTCATTTGTGAGAACCACCGAATTAATACGTCGGTGTAAGGTTTACTTGATTGAAGAATTTCAAATTTTCATTTTAAAAAGGAATTTTTATGAATGTTTCTTCCTGAGGTTGATGCTTTTATGTACTAAGGGTTCAAATAAAAAACTACGACAAATACCTGTTCATCAAACAGTTTACACCCTTAGGTAATTTCATTGTAATATAGACCTTAAATAGCGTAAAATTTTTCTTTCAGTCTGACAGATCCCATGTACGAAAAATTTCTCCCACTCTAAAGATATCCAAAATCCATGTTTTCTAATTTTCCGCAAGTTGATTATGAATGTAATTCATAAAACTTATGGCAGTGATCTTCTCAAAGTTGTTTTGAATAAAATGATCTACTTGGAATATCGGTAATTCTTCAATCCTAACGTAGCGAATGCTCTATTTAAAGCTTAAAGCAGATTCAGATGTAACATCTCGTATAAGTTTATCAATATGCGTTAAGTTTTTCTCTCGCTCCACTATCATTCTCTCAATTTTAACGCTTGAGGCTTCATCGTAACTGCCCAATATTTGAGTGAGACTTAACCATGAAAATTTGAACTTGATTTGCCACTTGAACTAGATCTAGCCCAAGCAAGAGCTTGCTGAGAAGAGAATTTATTCAAATTTTGATTTAATGGCAAAGTTTCTAACAAGGCCTTAATAAGATTACGTCAACAAAATTTCTGAGACCTACTCTACTTAAATAAATTCTGAAAGGTCAGCTGACTGTCGCTACAGAATGAAGTGGCGTTATAACTGAGAAGTTTTTAAAACATAGATGTAAAACTGCGGTTACATATATTTGTGTTGTATTCATTGTTTACGATGTCATTTGATGACTTTTTCATAAACGCATTCATTTCACCCAGTCAGTTGGATGATTAGAAAATTGGTTTCTCCCTTCTTGGGCGCAGCCAGGTTTGAAACAAAGTGGCACTTAGCTCTGTGTGTGTGCGCTCAATTGCCCATGTTTTTAATGCACTTTTGTCGTGGCACAAATTTTGCATTATCTATATCTGGCGAGCCAGGTACTGGAAGACACGCATTATTGGCTTGTCATAAATTTTGCATCGTTTTATCTTGCTAGCCAGATCCTGGAAGAAATGCATTATGGGCTTGGTACAAATTTAGTAGGAGGAGGCGCGGAGTAAAGTATCATTTTTCTCTTGCGAGCCAGGTTCTGGAGGATGAGCTCGCATCACAAGACCTGTCGTACCCTCACACGTGCCACTGCCTGCCCACGGGGGAGATCATGATCTCCACAATGGGGGACGCGAAGCTCAACAACAAGGGCGCCTTTGCCACCTTCGATGCCAAGACCTTCGAGCCTAGAGGTATGGCGGCCTTCAACATTACTACGCGTGCAGTGAGATCTCTTTACGACGAGTCGAGCTACAGCGAGCTTCTGAAGTCAGGCCTCTAAACTAGTTCTATCAATTAAAGCATGTTAAAATTATAAGTTTTTTCTGCTTTTCGATGATGTTCCAAAGGTGATCCTAACTAGGATGAAGATTTTCAATGGAATTGAATAGCTATTTCATTCAATAACTTTCACTCAACTCAAAGGCATGTCAAAACAGCACATTAGGAAAAGACTTTTTGATAAGTTCAAGTGCACCGCATTTAGAAATCTATACAGTACTATTTGTTGAGGTTCCGCTCACGGTGATGCAGTAAAGAAGGATCGGCGCATCTGGTTTGGCCTGTGTTGGATTGATGATTGCAGGCGTACAGCCTTCATTGAAATCATGAGCTAGACACATACGCGCTCATTTTTTGGTTAATTAATTGGTGTTCTATACCGGCGTGAACATGTTGCATTTTACAGCATTTGTGCCCTTCTCTAAAATTTAATTTCAAGAATGATTATTTTTGAACGGTGAAGGATGAAATGCTCCTCTAAGCTGTAGGGGTTAGAAAGTAACTGAAATTCCCCTTTCAAGCCGCGAGGCATACAACTGTCCCTGAGGAGCTGAGGCACCAAGACTCGAGTCGCAGCTCAACTGAAGGTTATCATTCCTCAAAAATACAGATTTAATCAATTTAAACAGTTTATATAGAAAAGCGTGTACGTTGCGACATTGGAAACTCGTGAATTGTGCTGCAAATTAAAATCAAAACCATTAAAAATTAATGAGTTCTTGTAGATGTTTCTGAATTCTAGTTGCATGTGGTAGGTTTTGATCATTACGACGTAAAAGCAAATATAAATCTGTTTTCACATACATGTACTAAACTGTGCTATGTATCAGACACAATCAGATGAAATTCAATTCAATGAGTACGCTCAACTGAGCGTTTTGATTAGCGTCAAATATTTTTCCAGTGTTTCGCTTTCCAACCGAAAAGTTCCCATAAAGTTGGGTGGTGCAATGCAAATGCGGAGGCTTGGATTTTAAGCGCCCAGTTCTGGATAAAGACTCACGATTACCTGAGTGATCAAGCGGTGACAGCAAACATAATGAAGAACATGCATGATTAAAAAAATCCGAAGAATTGCACTACACACACGCATCTGTAACCTGCACATCATCACTTCCCAATCGGTATAGTGTAGCCCTTGAATGAAGTTGCTGGTGTGATTTGGCGTTTCTTATTTTTAGCTCACATGTGATCTATTTATACTTTCATGGGACGGGCAGTAATTTTTTTTTATTACCGCATAAACCTATTAGAGGAAAAAACCAGTGTGTGCATGGAAATTAATGTTCCTCAGAGAAAGATGTGAGGTTTCGAGCTGAAATTCAAATTAGCCTTCATATCTTGAATTATAATGGTTTGTTTTTGTTTAGCAATGTGAAATCCCGAGCTGAGAGTGAGGTGGGCCTACATTTTATTGATATATGAATAGGTTATTTGTTTTGTTTAGGATTAACTTTTTTCAGTCAACTACTGTCTTACTTTTCAGCACCTATTACTTTCTCCTTAAACTTTTATTTTGTTTCAGTAACTTACTTTCTAACTTACTGTTTCCATGCGCGGGGGATCTTGTGTGGGAACAAACATTATGCATAGATTCTGTGTTTCCTTAAATATGCTAAATTGTGCTTTCATCCTTCCACTCTTTTGACTACGTTTGTTGTCGCTATGGAAGTTCAAACTAATAATCTGATCTTTTTGTTTGCTACGGATCCTCTATTTCGGTTCACTGATGCTTTTTTCAGCGGCGATTGCATTCTTATTCATCTTCTAACTTATTCTTTCATAATTTTTTGTTGTCTTCCCGCCCCTACCCTTGTGTACAGATTTCCGTTTCCTTAATTTCATACTAAATATTGTTTTCCCTTTTCCTCTCAAAGCTAGGAACCAATTTTATGCGTTGAGGAGACTTAAACAAACTTATGATCTAATAGTTACTGCAGCATACTCTTGTCTTAATGACTCTTGTCTTGCCATGAATGATAGTTAGGCCCTGAAAAATAACTTCAGAACCATGAATGTTAACTGCACCTCCATGAATGATACTGCAGCGCCATGAATGATAACTGCAGTGCTATGAATGATAGTGCTGTGAATGATAACTGCAGTATGCTATGGATGATAACTGCTGCGCTGCAAATGATAAGTAAATAAAGCTTACACCTCACGAGACGTTTCCGATCAGTAGTCCAGGCATGTTTTTTCTAGGAGTGTCAAGACGTAGTACATGCAAAAGAATCAAAGGAATATTGTAAATTTCTGGGTTTCGGTATGAATAAGTTTAATTCACGGGCACCAAATGGAATGCTTCATTCATTTTCCCATGAGGTCTGTGGAGCAGCGATATAGCCGAGTTCGGGTACGACTACTGGTATCAGCCCGGACACGATGTGCTCATCTCCTCCGAGTGGGGTGCGCCGGCCGCGTTCAGCAAGGGCTTCAACCCCAAGGATGTCGCTGACGGTCAGTGCGTGCCTTTGATGGGCGTGTAGTTTCTGTTGCACGGTGCTCTTCAAGCTCTGAAACATTCGCGGTGAGTGACGTCTTTGACTTGAAGTGGGGTTGTGCGGACTGTGACTTGAAGGTTGTACCAGAAGTGTAATTTTTACACTGGGTTATAAAATGACGTTTTACTTTTTGCAAATCCAAATTATGAATAAAAGTGTAAAGAAACACGTATATGGAGTGATCATGATATCTTAACAAAGTATTTCAATTAGTAAAATAGGGGGTTTCGACCTTTCCGGTCATTTCGAATCTTTGAAATAGGACGAAAAAAGACTAGTCAAATTTAAGCCAAAATACACCCAAAGGAGAAAAGTATATAGATGCTTCACGAATGGTAAGAGTAATGCTGGTTGCACGTCATTTGAAATCGGGTTATTTTCTAAAATGAACAGCGATTCTGTAATGCGTAGTTTTTTGGGGCCAGATGGTAAGGAAGTGACTTTAAAATCATCTAACAGAACTGGGAGATCACACCTCCCTGCATTGGAGCGGTTTGCGGAGGTGCGGGAAAATTCTGGTTGGTTGTAAAATTCCTGCTGGCATGCATGCAACACGTATCCCGATGGCTCGAGTAGTTGGGCCCCACATACTCGGATGCACACTGTGCGCAACTATATTAATAAATGACTGATCAGAGCAGGTGTGAGTTGAATCTTTTTAATTGAAACGCGACCCTATTCTGTACATATTTACTAATATCATTTTACGCCAAATACGTGTTTCTTTATACTTTTATTTGTTTATGTTCCATATACGCTAACGTTGTTTAGACCCAATGAATTGTTTCACGCATTTATTATTTACTTATCATTTCACGATAGGACAAAATATATTTTATTCCTTACAAGCTGAGTGCGTCTCATCTACGCATTAAGATTGATGACGGTGAAATTGAAGAAACCCACTCCTGTAAGTTTTTGGGCATTATAGTAGATAAACATCTGATCTTCATGGATCATTTTGCACATATCAGAGTAAAATTGTAGAAATTCGTAGGAATTGTCAATAAAGTAAAAAATTTATCACTTGAAGTAGCTTTGAAAATACTTCATCGAACGCTTATTTAACCAAATTACTTTAAAAACGGAATAGAAGTATGGCATAGAACTGATAAAAATAAAACCAATATACGCTTTTCATTGCAAAAAAACATTGGAGGAGTAAGGAAATTAGAATGTAATACTCACATGGATGATTCATTCAGAAGTTTAAAATCATTTAAGCTTTTGGAAATATACTAGCTCTCCAAATGTAACATCACGCAAGAAACATTGACTAATGAGCGCAATAAAGACCTTAAACAATTTTTGACTGCAAAAACTGGTCATCATGATCATATAACCCGAAATAGAAGTAACTTCATATTTCTTTATTATTCAAAAGCTGTCATAACATAGTATCCTCTTCATAGGAACCAAGACTTGGAATTCGATCCCTGCTGAGATCCGTGAAAAAGTTCTTACAACGCTTTCATAACAAATCTTCTATCCCTATTTCTATCGGAATATTAATCACACATGGTAATCAAGCCAAATATTTTCTGCTATTTGATTCACCTTGATATGGTAATTTACCATGATTAATGACGTTGATCTCAAGTCTGTTCTCAAATCTTTTCTAGAATAAACTGTTGTCATCTAGCTCAAATAAATTATTGAATATATCTGAACGGGTCAGTTGTTTACTTGAATCGCAAATTAATGAGAACTTAAAAACGAGGACAATTTCTAGAAAATTAATCATATTTAAAAGTAAATGTTTCGAAGTCCAGCTACATCAGCAGTTCAAAAAAGTACAAATCATCATGTCTGAAATAAAAGAAAAACCAAAATTTGGAGACATACATTAAAAGATATCACGAAAACAAAATTATTTCAGAGAAAAAAAAATCGACCAGATTGGTATCTAGTTACTATTTGCATCGGGTATGAACTGTCGGTATCGTTGAAAGCCTGTTCCTCACCAGGAAATTTCCTCGTTCTTAAGTTCCTCAAATAAACTATTGTTGCAAAGTTAAGCATCGAATTTTGAGTGAATTATTCAGTGATGAGTCTAGTGTGCTACTAGATTAAGTGAATTTGATCAAACATAATTTTGCGCCTTAAATTAGCATTGATGATAGGATGCCCTTAGAAGTCACTGAGCATATTCGGGCCCACAAGTAGCTATACTCAAATGTGTTCATTGTAATAGCCTTAAGAAACTATCTACTGATGTATCGCTTGCGGTAAATGAATTGTCTAAAATGCTGACAATGATCTCGAGAATATGAATGAGAGGAGAGTTTGCGACCGGTTCTATGGGAAATTCCTGAATGTTGGTTGTGTCTAATAAATCGCTGAAGTTTAGTTCTATCAAAATAAGTCTGCTCGCAGAAAACTTATGTTGGTGTATTTTATTCAAAAAGAAAACCTACAAGCAAATTGACGATCTGACAGTAGACACAAGCCTTTCTCCTCTCATAGCAAACTCCTTTCTGGTTCACTTAGAGGAAAATTTTCTGAGCCATAATCCTGCAGCATTTAAGCTTTTATTCTTTCGAAGATATCTGGATGATAAATTTGTTATATTTCGCTCAAAACATGAAGTTAATAAATTTTATAAATATATCAATGCACTTCACCCTGATCTTAAATTTACTGTGGAAATAAAACGAATTTGCGAAATTCTGTTCATCAACATTCTCGTAAAAAAGTCAAATTACAGCTTCATTTATCTCTGGTCAGTAAAATTTTGCTCCCGTTGACGTCTGAGTATTTTATAGAAATAGTTTTGAAATAGCTTCAATTTTTTGGAGAAAGGAACGACTGGAAGAATGCCTGTGGAATGGATGTTGCGTATGGACATCTACCCAAATGCATTTGGATATCCACCCATATGCCCTACTGAACATACAGATTTAAGTACAGTCAAACTGTACATTGATTCAAAATACTTACTGACATATTTCTGTGTGCGTGCGCACGTGCGCCTGTGTATATGAGGATGTTTCCATGAATAAATGTGTGGTTGTATGTGCTTGTGCATGGCTGTGTGAGAGCATGAGAGTATGTGTTAGTTCTACTTGGTTGAATGAGGGTCAGGATCTAGGTTATTACAGATGTACGTATATTCATTTTATTACGTTTTCTGCGTGTTCAAAGTTGACTTTTTTATTTTTTCATGTTTCACTTCTAAAGATGAAATTCTAATATTCCAAAACGCTTTCAACAAGCAATGTACATTTTAACAATGATTCTCCTTTCCATATTGCGCATGAGATTCCCCAAGAATCCACCTATTGGAAGTACGATATCAGATATATATATATGGAAGTTAAATTTTTCTTCATTGTTTTCTGATGAACTTCTGTGCTTCTTACATACTATAAAGAAAACTCACGTCCTAGGCTATAGTGTTTAATGGTGTTTCTTTTTGAACGTGCATTGGTTAACCATACCCTGCTCTCAATTTATACTTGAAGTTTATCGAGGGAAAAACCTCTTAGGGTAGACTCCCATTTTTTGAACAGTATCAGAGGTATCGGACTCCTGATCACTGTATTAGATAGAAGCGAGTCAAACTCTGACAATCTTTGAAGCATTGCAGCACTGCGGCACACGAGCTACTGTGCTGTGCAGCTCCATTCCCACCCGAAATGGGGATGCGTAGCGTCATGTTGCTCATGACACGGTTATTGTACACCTGGTTGGGTTCCTCTATCAAGTAAGGAGTTTTATAATAAGAAATTTTTAAAACTCAACTTGTTATACATTTCATGTATTAACTTTCTGGGAAATGAACGGTTTTTCTATCTTTTTTCTTCTATGTCGATGTGTGTACCCCAGGCAAGTACGGCACTCACCTGAACGTCTTCTCGTGGAGCGCGAGGAAGTTGCTGCAACGGATAGACCTTGGCCCGGAAGGAGTGATGCCGCTGGAGATCAGGTTCTTGCACGACCCCAACGCCACAGAAGGATTTGTAGGCTGCGCTCTGTATGCTAACGTCTTCAGGCAAGTTATTTAAGTACTGTTTTTAGACAGATGGTTGTTCGTGAATCTTAGTTCTTATCCAAATTCAGTGGTACTAATTTACATTTATGTTGTGGTCAGTTAATACGAATGTCAATTTCGGGAAGAAAATTGTCACGCTTGTGTTAGTTGTATCAGGGAGTTTTAAATGAGCAAACGTCAAAATAAATGTAAACAATGAGTAACACCGAGATTTTCAAAAGTAACTAATAATAATTTTGAGTTCCGAAGTTGGAACTGCACAGACTCCCTAAAAACATAAGTTGCAGTCAAGGTCACACGAGAGACTGTAGCTCTGGTCACGGCAAATTTCTTTCCCTTCGAGAAATGTTGAGGCCCAGCTCAATACTTGAATTTCTTTAGTGCGTTGCTGATTGTCCCACGAAAATTAGCTTGAGGCCATTGACTTAACTACTAGAATATATAGAGGTAGCTTTACGGGACCCCGGATGACCTAAAACAAAAGTGTCTACGTCGTGAATGTTTCGAATACTAAAAGGTGAAAAATATAAAACTTTGATATCCCTAAAATCAAACTGAACACAATGAATCTTGAGGACTGAAAATTGAGTAATTTCAAGTTTTATGGATGCCATTAGGTAATGCACTCAAGGAACTGGAAGGTTATATTCATTTTTCTTCCATGCGGTACTCATGAAAGGAGAAATGTGCTAATTTATTAAACATTTTTTCAAGGTTGTATCTAGACTTCAAGAATCAAATAGGGTGAAATGAACATCGAAAAAATTATGCGAAAGATCACTGAACACTTAAATTGACGCTCATGCTGCTGTATGAAATAAATTTTCACGAAATGTAAGTTTATCCTAAATTCACTTGACTGCACAATGGGAGTGCGTATAATATTATTCCGTATCAATATTTTGAGACACTGGAGTAATAAAGCGACATCAACCCTTAACCGTCAGAATGTTTTACTCATGTCATCATTACACCACCGTCATTATACTGGCTCTGTCACCGTCATCATAATACTGCTACTCTGTAGTGGACTTCAAAAATCCTACTTGGACACTAATTCCATGGTAAACAAAACATGCGGGAAATTTTAATGAGTGTCCTGTGTAGGGAACGTGGGATAGTTAAAAGTTACCACTAAAAACTCGTTTGTTTTGCTTTTGGAAGTGCTTGTTTGGAGAACTTGAATGAGTATAGATTGAATTTTTCCGGCTCATCTTATCCTTATACTCTCTTACGCGGGATGTTAGAAACGTCCCGCCTTGAAAAGGCATTGCTTTCACTGCTTACCTTTCAATGCCTACATCACTAACTTTGGAAATGCAGTGTTTTAATTGGTAACCTTGTAAATGCAGTGCAAACATCAATGACTTTGTAAATGTAGCACCTACAACAGTAATCTTGAAAATGAAGTGTCAACATAAGTAACCTTTTCAATGTAGCCCTACAACAGTAACTTTGTAAATGCAGTGCCGTCATAAGTAACCCTGTGAAAGCAGTCAGAAAGCCGAGTATGCACGCTCACATCAGTAGCCGTGTTGTGACAGCGCTCGTTCGTTGCCCAGGTTCTACCGCGAAGAGTCCGGCCAATGGGCGGCCCACAAAGTGATCAGCGTGCCACCCAAGAAAGTGGAGGGGTGGGCACTCCCGGACATGCCAGGTTGGTGGATGTTCAGATCATCGTGTTGACTAGTAGACTCACCAGTGCGAAATCAGCGCTTTTTGCTCTTGGACTCAGGATTAGTGAGAGATTGTGGGGATTTGTTTTAGAAGATTAGGAGAATCAAAGAATAAGAGTCCACATGTTCGATGAATCGATTGTGCAGTTGATGTCACGCACATTTCATGGAGCTGTGTCACATTCATTTAAACTTCACTCCTTTGTTGGCTCGCGGAGAATATTTTTGTAATTTAGGATCTGTCTTTTGAAAATGAAATTATAAAAATCAACTTTATGGGAATGAATGTACTCCTAAACCAAGAATCCTCTATTTTTAGGTGTCCTCTATTTTGAGGTTGTGGATCCATGATGGGATACAGTCTCAAATTTTTTTGTTTCGGACCACTCACTAAACTGCACTATTTAAATCTACGTATTTTATCTGAAATGAGAGAGTTACAATTCGAAAGGAAAGAAGGTTATTCAAAAATTGCACTTAAACGGGTGTTGAGTTCGTTTAAATTTACTATGGGTAAAATTAGGTTCATTCCAATGAAGTAGATATTTTTTATTTTTTTAAAGGCCTTGTTGATAACACAAACGCAGTGATGATTTTCCTTACTTGAGACAGAGCTCATTTCAAACGTCTGGGTAAGGCTGATAATTATGAGCAACAGTCTTCTTTTTGCAAACGGGAAGAAATACAGGCTCGCAAAAAGTAGTTTTATACTCTTGATATCTACCCTGAAGGACGAAAGCTCTTAATAACTTGACCGTGATGAGCTCATAGGCTGTGTAGATCTGACGAAACAACAAATTTTCATAAATAAGGAAGTTGAAGGGTATTCAACGTGTGGTGATGGGTTCTGATGTTACAGGAGTGATGACGGACATCATTCTCTCCCTGGATGACCGCTACCTGTACTTTAGCAACTGGGTGCACGGTGATGTGAGGCAGTACGACATATCGGACACCAAGAACCCCAAACTGGTCGGCCAAATCTTCCTGGGCGGCTCGATCACGAAGGGCGGTCAGTGCGTGCGCCGCATATGAGATAGTTAAAAATACTTATTACACAAGTTGAATAAAAAGCGATCCATTACTCTTCTCACTCACATTAGGAATTTGACTTTTTTATTTCGTTTCAACTAATAATAAAGGAATAATTAAGGATTCTCTGATAGTACTTGAATTATTCATAAGGTGTCAGCCATCTCTGTGTATAAAATATCCAAGAGATGATATCTTGACTGTTTCAATAACATAATTAGCCCCCGACATGGCTATAGTACGCCTCGTATACTTTGTCTATCAATTAAGGACCTTTTATTAAGAAATTTTTAAAATCCAATGTGTTAAACATCTCATGTATCAACTATTTGGAAGCAAACGATTTTTGTTTTCTTTTTGAAAATGAGGAGGCGACAGAAATGGATCAACGTGACGTACTACTAAGAAATAGAATGTCGTAAATAGTTATTGTCATTCACTTGTGAGTTTAGAATTTTATATTGTTGAGGGTTCTTCTCAGGAAAATGTTTTGATTCCGGTGGGCTGTTATAGTGAGCTAAATTGAAGATTTGTGCGTCGTTCATTTAGTTTCATACAAAAGGCTGCTTCCCTTCTTCGTCTCTTGGACCACCTTTGCTGTAGTTAAGGAGGCTTTTACAAACTTATAATCTAATCTCCTCACACCCACCCATTAGGTCATATTTTTAAAAGTGATGAACACTGACGCAGTCACATTTTTAAATACTCGGAACTTGTGGTGAGGAATATTGAAAAATAGTATTCCCTGTTGGGACAATGTCTGGAATCTGCAATACCTCTTTTTGAAAAGAATTTTGATACTACTCGTAACCATTCAAACAACACCCTGGAGTTACTATGTATCAGATAAGTAGCCGCCTCAGAAACAATGTACTAAAACACTTTCGTGTGCCGCTTCACAGCAAAGCTTACGATGAACGTTACTCGTGCCAGGCGCAGTGAAGGTGCTGGAGGACACGGAGTTGAAGGAACAGCCTGAGCCAGCCGCGATACAAGGCCGCACCATCGTCGGAGCGCCGCAGATGCTGCAGCTGTCACTGGACGGCAAGCGTCTCTATGTGACCACCTCTCTGTACTCCCCTTGGGACCGCCAGTTCTACCCTGATATGATCAAGTGGGTTTGTGTATGTAAGAGCGTTGATCAGCTTTTATCTTTTGCATTCAAATGGTAAAAAAACACTTTATCTCTTTACTTTATGAATGCGATAACATCGGATAAATACGTTTGATTCGAATAATGTTCGTTATAAGATCGATCGCTTGATTTTTTAAACTTATTACATGTATGAAATAAAGTTCTGATTACTACCTTTTATGTGCTATACTACGCTTCGTGAATCAGTTTTTTTTCAAGAAGTCCAATTCAGTAACGCTAATTCAAGAAAGAAAGGGTTAACTAGGCTAAGTGTTATTACTCCTGTCTCTTTAGTCTGAAATTCTTATCTGGTACTATATCATGCCGCAACGTTGACCAGGCATCTTCTATCACGAAAAGAGTTGGTATTTGTTATGTATCGCTTGTAAAACAATGTTTCGTGAATTCTGAACCGCTAATGTGAGGTCACGAGCTGTGAGTTCCGTAGGCCTTCTTCAGGTTGAAATAGAATAGAACTAATCAGAACCCTACTAGATCCCTTTCCACCTTCGTCAAATCTTCAATGAGAAATTCAAAATGTGCTACCATGCAAGCAATCTTCAATATCTCAGAATTAAATATATATCTTAATTATGCCTCAGTAGCATTAGATGTTTTAGTAAAAGATTCAGTTCCAGGGTACTGCATAAATTTATTTTCTCTGTGATACAAATTATGTGCACCGATGAACAGTTTTTTGTAAACTTATGTTTCTATCTACGTCAGTATTTTATTTCATGAGACTCCAATTGGGAATTTGATTCTTTAATCTTGGAAATTCTTTAAACACGGAATTAATTATTTCTAGGTCAAACATCTCACGATTGCCTTGGACCCAATTTATTTCAAAACTTCAACAAACAGAACCAAAAATTCATCCATACATCACACCATACTTTAATTACCGAAAAAACATAGTTGAAACTCAGCAAACACAAAACCAACCACCCTAAAATTAGCTTACCGACAACCGTATCACGCTCTCTGTCAACACTCGCTGTTCGAGTGTATTCTCTATGTAGAACAAAACCGTACGTTTCAGCCTAATGTGTTATTGGAAATAATTTACTCCTGCGTTTTATTTGTCAAAATTTTATAGCCGCGTTGGGACAGGCATTGTTACAAAGAAAGTAATATTTAACAAATATCCTCGCCGTGGTGTTGTAGCGCTTCTGTTAACAATTTGTCGTAATTGAAGTGTTCAGCTGCATGGGGTGTTGATCGGCATCGCTCTCAATTTAATTAGTCGCAAAATAGCTTTCAAAACATCTTCATTCGCCAGAACGCCATTTGACCACTTTATTTCGAACTACTATATCCACAATAGGAGTGCAAAAGCCACAGTAAATCTTCATACTACCCTCTCACTAGCCCCAAAAGCAATATACCAGATGGTATTAACTTGAAGTGTCACCTAAGAGCGTTATTAATTTTATTTTCTAAACAATAATCTGCTTCTGATACTTTTTTCACCACAATCTAACAAACGAGTGCCGATTGTTCGGTCATGAGGAGAAATTAGTCCTTCAAGTGGAAGTTTGATGATTGTTCTCTATTTTGTTAACACTCAGCTTTTTAGTACTTTGAATAGAAGTGAATAGCTCGACGGTTCAATGCAGCAATTCATTGGATCAATAAAGCATGTCGCCAAGTTTGAAGAAGCGATCATAATGTTCATTCGTACATCGCTGTACCCGCAGGAAGGGCTCGATGATGCTGATGGTGGACGTGAACACGGAGACGGGCGGCCTTTCCCTCAACCAAGACTTCTTGGTGAACTTCAGCGACGAGCCTGGCGGTCCCGTGCTCGCTCATGAGATCAGGTGGGTAGAAGGGGTGGCTAGCACGAACATCGTGTAGATGTAGAGTGAGCGTGCAGTACTGTAAAATATTCAATAATGTGGTACCCTCAGAACAGTATCTAAGATAACGTAAACTAGATCAGGCAACGTAAATGAAATGGATCATGATCATCACAATGAATTGGATGAGGAGAAGCAAACATGATCAGGAATTACAAAGTGAAGTGTAAGTAAATATCCTTTGTCAAGTTGCTGTTCTGTTAGCAGACAGGCACACATGTAGCCATGCTAGTTCACCAGGGTCACGGGACAAGCAAGCTCACAAATTACAAAACCCTTTGTATGTATATATTTTACTACCGGAAAGTTGACGTTGCCAAAGAACGAACAAAATATTAACTAAGCATACACATCATATCGCAACTTGAGTAACATTTTGTTAAATATCCTGAGTATTTCATTTAAAAAACAGCTGCTCAGCTGTGAATAGTGAGACAGCTTTTTTCAGTCATTGATTATATATATAACTATTTTTTGAACTCTGCTTCAATTTTTTTCGTAGCCTTGATTCTTTAGGTGTGTTACATTTTTTAGTCGTAAAGCGGGAAATGGTTCTGGAATACTTGTCCGTTTTACATGCATCTCACTGAAAAGTAATGAATTTATCTCCTGTCATTCGAGGGCAATTTGTTTTCATTTTTTATTTGATTTGTTTTGTGTTCGCAGGTATCCTGGAGGAGACTGTACTTCAGACATTTGGTTGCCTAAGGGCTTCAAGTCTTGCTGCAAGTAGCGTGCAAAATTACATTGAGGTGCATCGTCTTTTAGAGTTGGCCGCCGCAGGTGAAACAACAGAAACTGAGAGTCGAGCATAAGTTCCGCTATGGCGATGCGTTGGCTCCAACGGTAGCGATGAACTCGTAACAACGACGCACTGCGTAAAGGAATACCTATAAAATAAAAACATCAACTATAAATTGGCCATTGGAAATATACCGGAGAATTATTGTGAAAAATTTTAATTTTAATTATTAAAATCTGAGCATTCCTTGATCTTGTTTAATTTTACCACCAACGACTAACTGAGTCGGAGGCACTGCGGGACTTTGAACTTCACCAACACATTATCAGTTGGGAAAGGATTTTTTCGGATGATCCTAACTTCACAAGTTCTAATTTTTCTAAAAACCGTTATTACAATAATCGCTCCATCAAATAATTTGAAAATCGTTCCAAAATTAGAAGCGTGCAGTTACTTTTTCATGCCAACATTGAATTGACTTCAGTGCGCCCAAAATAGTTAAGCGACGATGGGTGGGGTGTCATGACTGGTTGCGCGCCGGCTTAGCTGCATTTACTGATCACCACTGCTTTATATTCCGTATTATTTGTGTTGATTAATCAAACTGCCCGTGAAATGACCTTTACATTTAGGTAAACTTAGATCTTGAGCACGTTTTCCGTTCCGAGTACCTCGTAACACTATTCACTGCACTGTACAGTAACACTACCTCACCCGAAACAAAGACTGTTCTCTCTCTACTACGGATGAATTCATCAAATTTCTATTGCCGTTGAGAACTTCTTTAACATTGAAAATATGTTGGCTAATAGTGATTTGGACATTCTCTCCTTAGTTGTAAGTAAAGTGAAATATTTCTCACGTTTATGGGCTTTAAGAGCATAATTTAAATTGTAAAATAATTATTGTTCTCCTACTGAAAGCAAAGATGGTGTAGAAGAATGAAAATTTTTGGCCTCTTCGGTAGAACAGAAATAGGAAAGTGCGTCAACACCACCAACTATTACAACATTAACATAACTAATCCAAGATTTGCTCAATTTTGTATTCCCTCGACTTTAAAGGTTTCATTCAAAGTCCAGCACTTCATTTCACTTTAGCATAATTACAGTTTGTCTCCACAATAACTGTTGGGCCCTCAAAAACAGAGGTTACATTTGAAGAAGACGCTTTGTGTGCGATGTTACCCGATAATTAAGAATTTTTGAAACAAATGTTTCAATTTACGAAAAGAGAGAGGCAAAACTCTTCCACTGCAATGCAAACAAGTCATTCCCGGGGCCTACCAGGACGGCCAGAGACTAACTTAGGGAGTCCACGTGGTCTCGCAACACGGCATCTCCAACGTCACCTTGCCGCTGACTTGCGTCACCTGCCTCGAAAAGTCAGAGTTCAGTTCCTCGTAAGGAACTGAAACCTCGAGTCCATGTCAACTTGCGCCATCGGGTCACCTGAGCACCTCCACTGATTGGGGAAAAAATTATGTAATGAAATTTTGGGGGTGATGAAACAAAAAATACTGAAAATCAGGTTATTTGGTTAGTACAGAAACAATTATTCAAAACAAGTAAAACTATAAAGAAGCTAATAATATCTTCGACCTACAAATGAAAATTTGAGGTTTCTGGAAATTCCTGCAATTTTTACTGAAGCTTCATAAAAATACATGTTGTATTTGAGAAATTGAGCAGATGACCAGTGTTATATTTCTAAGAAAATAATAGCGTTGGATAAGGCTTTGAAACTTAGCATTTTCTATTAAAAGCTTTACGGTTAAAACTGAACGTTTCGACTCAATGAGCCATTCTCCAAGTGCTCTGGAAATAATAAAATACATACATATTGAAAATATCGAAAGTAAACGTAAAAGTAAGGAAAACTGAGCAGAGCATGCCGGCAGAAGTTTATCGCACTAACCGTCCTCTTGCTGCTCCTTCTCTCTCAGCCATACGAATCCATGCTGAAAGATGTAATCTTCCTATAAAATTAGAGGATTTTAACATTTTAGCCGCTGCTTCAAACCCCGTTGATCTGCATATTATTGAATCTCTTTATATTTTGCAACGAAAGCCATTTTTAAATGACTCCCAATCCGCTTTTCCTTTGCAAATAGTTTAGGGATTTGATTTATTTTTATTTAGTTTTTCTTACTTTTGAAATAAATATTTCAATTTATGAGAAGAGAGAGGCAAAACCCTTCCACTGCAATGCAAACGAGTCATTCCCGGGGCCTACCAGGACGGCCAAAGACCAGCTTAGGGAGTCCACGTCGTCTCGCAACCCGAAAAGCAGTAACACTACCACTAATGTCGTGATTATGAAGCTAATAGGAATAGTGACTAATAATGATTTATGTGAAATAATCTTGAAGGTTTAAAGAGTTACTCAAGCCTAAATGCATCACCCATTGATTTCTTCCTCACGTGTGAACGTCTCATAATACGTACTGTGCATCTCAGCCATAATGTCTGAGATGGATTTGTTTGTATCATTTTGATGCAACATTTCACTAAAATTTGTTTCGTGCTCGAGTAAAAAAAACTTGGTCGTATTATTTACATCTTCAAAATTCCACTAAAAAGGCACCAATGTTTCTCAATTCGTCAGAGAAAAAAGGAAAATAAACGAAGATATAGTATTTTTCTGCCCCAGAATAATAATTTTGTGCATTAGAGCTTGACCAAATCGAATCTAGCAACGAATGTATAATACCGTTGTTAGGTTCAGAAATTTGGGTAGTCTGAGTAATCACGTGATAAAAATTGCGATAGACTAAAGATTGCAAAAATTCATCTACAGAATTATGCATGAACAGGTTCAAATGGTTGATGTTGAAATTGCTACAATTTTTCTTAGTTAAATGTCGTCAGGTAGCAATCTTTGATAAAATTCCGACATCGTAAAGGTCATTTAACTCATTCTTATTACTCCAAAAAAGACCATAAAGACATGAGAAAGAAACATCCCAAAATGGAAGGTCTTAATTGTTCACACGTCAAAATCTCTAAATTATCTCTTGTACAAGATAAATAGAAACTTTTGTTCACAGCATATGACCTCTTAATATTTTAACAATTTAAACAATTTATTTACCACAGGTGTCACAGAGGTAGAATGTTTCTTCAGTCTAGTACAATGGTCAAATTTGCGTATAGCTACCTGTGGGCCCGAACAAGTTCAGCGACTTCTAGGGCATCCTACTATCACGTTATTCTAAGGTGTACAATAAAGTTTAACCTAATTCACTTAATCTAGTTGCGCATTTTGCCTGATCAATGAGATAATTAACTCGATATTTAATGCTTCATTTTAAAATATAGGTCATATGGAGTAAATTTAAAATTAAATTCCATAAACGATTTAAGAAATGACTGAAGATCGGAGATATTAAACATGGCAAATTACATTATTAGGATCAGACATGTAGGAGGCAAGATTTGACTTGGTGATCTTACACGGCTAGTATTCTGATAGGATGTGAGACTCAAGATTTCTTTTGAATACTTTGTAAGAATTACTTTCACGGATCTCCTCAGGTATTGAGTTCCAAGTTTTAGTTCCAACGAAAAGGACACTGTGTTACGACCGGGCCTTTGAATAATAAGGAAGCATGAATTTACTTCTATTTCGGGTTAAATGGTCATGATGACCAGTTTGCGCAGTTAATAATTGTTTTAGGCTATTGTCGCTATCATTTGTAAATGTTTTGTAAATGAAATTACAAATGGAGATTTTGTAGAGATCCGAAAGTTTAAGTATTGGTAAATTTTTGAATGAATCATTTGTGTGAGCATTATATTCTAGCTTCTTTACCACTTTGATGGCTCTTTTTTGCAGAGTAAAAATATTGTTTGTTTTATTTTATCAGTTCCGTGCCATGCTTCTATTCCGTATTGCAAGTATGGTGAAATGATCGTTCGGTACAGCATTTGTAAGGCTGATTCAGGGAGGAAATTTTTTACTTTATTTAGGATTCCGATGGATTTTGATAATTTAGAACTAATATGAGCGATGTGCTCTTTGAAGGTCAGATGTTTATCTATTATGATGCCCAGAAATTTACATGAGTTGGTTTCTTCGATTTCACCTTCGCCAATCTTAATGCATGGGAGAGATATATTTTTATTGTATGAGAATGTAATATATTTTGTTTTATCGATATTAAGGCTTATTTTATTAGCTTTAAGCCACGATGAATCCTTGTGGAGTTCATTATTTATACTCTCCGCAATCATAGCGGGATTTTGGTCCGGAAGGGCCGCAGAAAGCGTGCTGTCATCGGCAAAAAGTTTGAATTTGAAAAATGATGTAGATGTTATAATATCATTGATAAAAATCAGAAATAGAAGAGGCCCAAGAACAGATCCTTGTGGAACTCCATGGCTAATTGTCAGTGGGTCCGATTTTGCGTCGTCAATGACAACGTATTGCTTCCGATTTGTTAGGTATGATCTGAACCAATCATGAGCAACTCCTCGAATGCCATAACAGTGTAGTTTCGAGAGTAAAATGTTATGGTCCACACAATCGAATGCTTTTCGAAAGTCAAGAAAAACAGAAAAGACAGGCTTTCATTCATCTATATTTGAATAAAGGAATTGTAAATGATTTAATATTGCCTGTGTTGTTGATTTTTCACAACGAAAGCCGTATTGCTTATCAAAGAGAAATGATTTTTGTTCAAAATAAGAGTGCACTTTTTTATGCACAATTTTTTCGAATACCTTGCTAATAATTGGTAGCACGGAGATAGGTCGATAATAGTTTACACAGGATTTTTCACCATTTTTAAAGATAGGGGTTACTCTAGCAACATTGAGGGAGTTCGGGAAAGTGCCTAGGAGGAGAGACTGGTTAATAATATTGGATATCAGCGGGGCGACAATATCTGCAATAATTTTAAGTACTTTAGTCGGAAACGTTTGTAACCCACTCGATTTATTTTTCAAGTTGTTTATGCACGCAATTACGTCGGAAGAGTTGGTAGGCGTAAAGAAAAAGGAGTTGTGTTCTCGAAGATGATCCATGTATTCCAGGTGATCAGTAGGTTCACTTGGAATACCATCAGCTATAGTTTTCCCTACGTGTACGAAGAAATTGTTAAAGAGATTAGCAATTTCTTTCTTTTCATGGTATTTTACATCATCTTGAACAACATATTCAATAAACTTTTTCTCGGCGTTATTCGGTTTACAGCAAGAGTTAAGGAGGCGCCAAGTCTTTTTAACGTCAGCTTTAAATTGAGTAAACTTGAGCGTAAAGTTGCTCTTTTTTGATGTTCTTATCTGGTTTGTCACATAGTTTCTGAATCGGTTATACGTTTCTCTAGATATTCGCCCTTCGTAAAGGAGGGCTAGGTACGCTTGACGTTTCTTTGTATTTATCACGATGTCTCGAGTAATCCAGGGCTTTTGTTTATTTTTCGGGGTAACTGTACGAGTTACAATTGGGCAACATTGATTGTATGCGGTCATAATAGTTTCAGTCAACTTTACAACTGCTTCATCAATGCTCATTTCATTATTGTGTTGAGAGAGGTGCAATGTTGGCATTGATTCTTCTAGAACGGTGCGCATTTCTTCTAAATTTGATTTATTTACTTTACGAAATGAGTAAGTTTCAGCCCGTGGTTCGGTGCAAGCAATATAGACATTTTTCTTAATAAGAAAAACTGGAAAATGATCCGATAAGTCAGAAGTAATTTTTCCAGCAAGAAAATCAGTTGGGTCTGTCATAAAGATTTTGTCAAGCAGCGTTGCACATTCTGAGGATATTCGTGTAGGCTTTGTGATGATCGGAAGGAAGGATTTAGACTGAAAGGCATTTAGGAAATTAGAGATTGGCTCATAGCTTTCATGTTTCAGTAAATCATAATTGAAGTCACCGCATATTATTATGTCAATGTATAAGGACCTGTTGAACTGAGAAATAATACGATTTAGCTCATTCAGGAAGGATATAAGACAGGCTGTAGGAGGCCTATACACCATTCCAAGCACAATTCATTTACCATCTCTAGACAGTTTTACGAAGAGTGATTCTATATGATACCGATTCGTTGTTGCACTTGCTATGATTCTCGAGTCTATGTGGTTAGATATATACGTACTGATGCCTCCGCCTNTTATACTTAAGTTCAGTAATAGTACATTGTATCTCTTCCATTTTTGGATAGAGTGACCTACAGTTCCAAAACAGGAGTGACAAATATTGGCGAGTTATTCGTCTAGTTTCATTGAATTTTGAGATATTAGTATACCTACACTCTTGAGAGTCGTTTAGGTTTGGATATAGTGTGCTTAATTTAGATGTAACAATAATGGATGTTACATCGCTGTGCTTATTTCTACACTAACTTAGTCTATTATGGTTTTCAAATTTGAACATGAAATAAATTCATTTATAGCCCTGTTTCAGTTGAGGCAATTAAAATTCCATTGGTAACGATGCAAAGCAAGTAATTAAATTACTACAAAATTCCTGCCACATCTAATTTAGAGTTAACCTCTCGATTAAAGTGGAGGTTGAATGGCCAAGTTTACGATGAAAATTCGTCCAAAGAATTTATTTATGACTAGAAACAAAATCTGGTGTCAGATTAGGGCAAAAAGAAAAATCAAACATCTTCATCGCAATGTGATGTGCGAGAATTTTGCAATATATTGGCCACTGTAACAATAAAATTTGAGCAACGCAGGACCACGCGAGGAAACAGCGTATGGGATTAATTTCGGAACGCCATCTGGGATATACAGATAATACAGTCTTAATTTTTCCTGCCTCGAAAAAATCTCCACTTCAACCACAAACGAAATAACTTTGCGCAGACTTTCGAAGCATGGCTTTGAATTTAGTTTTCTTAACAGGATATTTTCCTTCTAATGCTGGGGTAACTGCTGTTAATTTTACTCGATAATTTACGTTGTGTTCCATGATAAGTACACACTTTTTGAAAAGATCGTAATAATTTCAGATTAAATTAAAATGTTAGACACTTCATACGGAAGCATGTCGCTTGTCTTCCGTTTCATGTTCCCGTGAAAAAAGATTTGTTTTGTTATTCCAACTTTGTCAGGACAAAGTCATCAAAAAGATCTATAACATTATCGAAATTAAGGATGTGTTATTTTTCAAACACTTTAAACTAACACAATGCAGGACGAAGTGATGGTTACGCAGGACGATGCATGACGAAGTGATGGTCCTTAAGAGTCGGTCCCCATTTCCGACACCTGGCTGGCGTGGGGAATAGTGGCTCTGTTCTCCCTCTGCCCCAATGAGGAGAATCACCGCATCCGTATTGTCAAAGATTGAATCGGTGACCGTTCCCTTGAGATTCGTAAGCTTTTGGCCACGTTGAACAGCCTGGCACAAAAACAGCTTCGCAGTCTGCTTGGATGCAAGGACTAGTTCACAAAACTGTGTGTGTCGTAGAGCAGTTTCATTGTATAATATAGAAACAACACCTATAACAAAGATTTAGACTGAATTAATTTCTAGTAAACATGCATCAGCGTGTCGCTCTACTGAAAAACTCTGTTAAAATATTTTCTTCAAAAAAGGAAAAACGATGTAAAATAAATGGGAAATGAAAAAACAGATTGCAAACTTGCACGCTATTCATTGGAAAGCACAGAATCAATCAAGCAAAAATAATTTTCCCGAAATTAGGGAGTCCTAGTCGCCTCAATTGCTATGACAGCTTAGTGTATAGCTGAACAAGTGAATCATTTTGATAACTCTCGATGGTTAAAAATTTAGTTTTTTGAAAGAGATCGCTGGAAATTTTTTACGAGAGAAACAAAACGCTGAGGTTTATTTTTCTTCCTCTTTTCACCTCACGTTGTAAGTTGAATTTATTTTTGACTCCCTAAATCTTCAAAAATTGCAATCGAGGGAAGTTAATGTGATAAATATCAGACATGCTTGTCAAAATCAGGCGGGAGCTAATTCAAGATAGCTATTTTAGCACTGGGTCACAAGTCTTATTCATGAATGAATCCAGTGACGCAGCCAGCAAAAAAATTTCCGGGGGCCGACATTAATTATCAGCAATCTTTTCATTCTTTCACATTTAAAACGGTTACTGAAACTGTCCCCCAGTTCAACATTTCGAGGGTTAGCC
>JACJUY010001079.1:85285-103632 GCA_014220935.1 Platorchestia sp. MABIK | reverse complement strand
CATAGTGCAAGGTGTTCCATATTTTGATATCTTGTGTAAGCCAAGGTTTATTGATTGGTTTGCATTATTCCCGTTTATTTCGTACTTACGATAGCTCATCAATTTATTATGTTTCTTTTCTAATGCCGATTCAATATGCGTAGATCTTCTTTTGATAGTGGCTATAAAATGTTTGTGTAACGTTAAAATATGCAATCGCTTCTGGCGCTTATTACGATCCGAAGCGCACGTTTCTCATTTGGTGCGTCATTTTGTGTCAGAATGTGTTTGCGTTTAAATCTTTCAAAGTTTGTCGTTATTATCCATGCTGATAAAACTAAGGTAAACTCGTGGTGAAATTTGCTAATACCTACTATTCTTACTGTCCACCTTTTTTGTCCATCCTCTCCCTGTGTATTTTATCTCTTTTTTTTCCTTTCCCCTTCGACTATCGAGGTTTAAATCCCTCTATCGTAACGCGAGGCCGACCAGACTCCTCTCGTGTCGTGACACAAAACAACCCCAAAACATCAGTGATCCACCTCCGCGTTTAACTATTGGCACAGTGTTCTTCGGCAGGAAAGCTTCATCATTCTTAAGCCAAACCTTCTTCACGTCTTTGTGCCCAAAAAGCTCGATTTAGGTTTCGTCTCTCCATAATACTCTCTCCCAAATGCTTCTGTCCTTATCCAAGTGTGACTTTGCAAAGTTCAAATGAGCAGCAGCATGACATGATTTTTGGAGTGGAGTCCTTAGATGTTTGCGTCTGTGTAGGCCTTCCTTGTTCAGACAGCGCTGGGTTGTGAGATTGCTCACACTAGTTCCCTGAGCGTTCAATCTCTCGGCAATGTCGTCTAGCTTTACTCGTGGATTAGCGTTGACATCACGACACAATTTTCGAGAAGTTCTCACCGAAAGTTTTTGTTTGCGACCACGCCCAGGCAACGTTTCTTCAGTACCAAACTTAGTAAACTTTTTTTATAACAGATTGTACTGTAGATCTTGGGATGCTCAAACGCTTAGATATGTCGCCATAACTATTTCCAGCTTTGTGGCAGTCAAAAATCTTCTGTCTGAGGTCCACACCGAGTTCCTTAGTTTTTCACATCGTGGCGCGAGTGTACGGATGACAAAGCTCTACTCCTCTGGCTCCCATTAGCTCTAGCACAATTTTCTAAAATGATCTCACATCTAGAATGTTCAAGAACATTTTAGACACAAATTTGTTTCAATAAAACAAGTATAACGGTAAATACTTCTCAATGAAATGTAATGTTCTCAATTGTATGAATATTTTTGTTTTTTCGTACTTCTGAAGTTCAGCTTATTAAATCTTTCAAAAATAATATTTTGTTCTAGAAAATTCGTATTATTGTCACTAATAAGTGCTTCACACCCTGTAAAAATCTTATGCCTGTGGCGACATTAATTTTTGAGTAATTCTAGAAAGTTTGAAAGACGAGGGTGTACGAATAATTTCGTCGCTTACTGTATTTCAATAAAATTATGTCAGTCTTGCAGATTTTAATGATATGCCTTTTTTTAATCTTTCTCCTGCGAGTAAGTTTTTCGTACAGGCTGATGTATTCATGTTGAGGTTATGTCATTCTGAATGTAATTGTTTCGATGTCTCAACACATTCTTTCAGAGTGCTTAAGTGTTCTCTTATATTTTTCAAAATTTATTGCAGGTCAACAAACTTTTACGGTGCACCCACTTCAACATTGACGTTCTCAATCAGAGTATTCATGGGCTATATTCCATTTCTTCCCTTTCAATTTGTAGATATAGGTAAGAAACATTTGTTCTGGCATTTTTTTAACTGATTAATTGATAAATTAAATGATAGTAATATCCTGAATCGTTTCATGAATGTATTCTCAGAAACTGAAATTATGCTCCTCTGCCATAATATTGTTCAGAAATTTTATTACGTCAAGGTCTAGTACGACGTGCTTCTCGCCTTGATATTTAGCATCGAATTTTTTAACAAATGCAAATGAAATGGTCTGTTGATTGAAAGAAACGTTGAGAATATCATTATTTCGTATGTTAGAACAGAGCAATGTTAGATGTTTTGACAACGTGCGAGTGCGAGAGGGTCAACCTTAATACGCGAATCGGAAATGTAGCTCAAGAAATTTCTGTTGCTTTCACAAAACCGTTTCTGTACCATCTCGGTTGCGGCCTGCCGATGATTTGAACATTCATTTGTGTTGAACAACAGCTATTCTTCGGATTTAGAAGATGCGCAAATCACACAACAGCAAATTCTCACTTTAGTGCTCGTCTTGCAAATTAACTACATCTTTTTCTAGGTAAAGGACTCCAAGAGTAAACAACTATTTGAGACTCTTAGTGAAATTAGAACTATCAAACAGACGAGAATTGAAGGGAGCAAGGACACTTACAAGTACCCCATAGTTTTCTTTCACAGAAAATGAACTGAAAATGTACAGAAAATGTTTCTCTCGCGGGGAAAACGCGTAACATTGCTTTTAGAATCACCAAAAGGTGGACACGCTATATCAAATTTTAAGTTTTTTTAAGAAACATCGGTTGAAGAATTCTGGAGCTATGTCATACAGCCTGACTATGCGAAAGTGGACTATCAGATTGAACAACACGACAAAGCTTAGAGGAAATATGACACCATCTACGAACCCCAAAATGTGAGCTATACTGTCATAATAGGTGGTTAGTTTACGGCACTAAAGAAGCAAGTGGTATTAAGTTATAATTTAGTAAAAATGAAGTAATGCTACTTTTAGTTCAATAAATCTATCGTTTTGAAAGAGAGCAATACTTACAAAATGACGAGTAAAGTTTATTCAATTACCTAAAAAGATAATTTGACATTGATTTTGAGTTTTTTAGATACGCAGTTCTAACATACTGCACGGTTGTTAAGCTCCTTGTCTTTCTTACCTGTCTTCACGAAGCAAAAACAATGACACTATTTGTGCCATAATTTAAAAGTTGAAACTAATCCTCAAAATTTAAAATTAGCAGTTATTTAAATTGTTTAATGCAGACTAAACAGACATATTCAATCTATGAGACCGAAGTTCCTGGATTGAGAAAATGAGCATGTGCAGACTTGAGAGATTTCAATTTGTTACAGGCTGTATTCAAGGAACCTGAAGTTTTGACAATGCGGATATTCATACCAGGTCGTTGAAAGTGGATTATCTGATTTTGTTTAACGACCTAATAATTAGCGGAATATTACTTAATGGGACCGTCTGAGTAAAAACTCATTGTCCGTCATTTTCCAACGGATTTTTTTCTGAAATTTTCAGCATAGGAGTAAAATGATGCACCAATCTCTGTTAGACTCGTGGGTACTTGTAGGCTGTCACCATTTTTAATTTATGGTTTCCTTTTGGTGTTAAGGTTAGGTTAAGTTAGGTTAGCTTAATTAAATTATTAGTAATTATTATTATTTATTATTTTGGTATTATTTCAGATCAAAATGAATTTCTGGGACAGAACATTTAAGAAGCAAAAGCTGCATTATATACCCTTTAGTAAACCCAAGTACCGATAACCCATTAGTACCGAAATAATTATAAATCAACAAGGATATATTCTCATATGAAAAATCCATTCATACTGTATAAAACATCAATTAAAAATTCATAAAACAATTACATTTTTTCCCTTTTTCCTCTAAAACACTTTTTCTCCTAAGGAAGTGGTGACCTATAACCCACAAGTTCCAGTTCTGGTCGCTTAAGCAAGAACCGTTAAGTTATTCATTTCTCATTGGCGTATTGATACAAATCTAAACCTAATGTGGATACTTATTAATTTAAAATTTAGTTTACTAATTATTGTCACGATCTGTAACTTGGTGTAGCTGGTTCTCCTTGAGGCAAGGAAATGTGCGCGGGATGGACGGTACTTGGTGGTGGGAGTCGGAGTGGGCTGTAATTCGAAGTAAAATTCCGTAGAGCCCTTTGACTTTCCTTCATCTTTCATTTTTTGTGCACCTATTAAGAGAAACATTGAAATCATGGAGGTTAGAATTCTAAACAAGAACAATGCAAACAAAATTTCTAATATACTGTCACTTAGTGGCACTTCTGAACTACATGAACCGTCAAGAAAAAATCCGGAGAAGCGCTGCAGCTGAGAACATTTCCTATTTTTTGGTCTTAATTTTTTAGGCATCATTGAAAACATTTGCAAGTACTTCTTCCACACTTGGAAATTTTGATATGGCGCTATTTTTCGGAGCGTGATCTTGGTGAAATCTTTAGTCGTCGTGACGTTTTATTGTTACATTCTTTTATTTTGCTATCAAAGTCGGACAGGATTAATGTCGGACGTGTCATCGTTTACATGTATTATCGCTTCCCATGTTTGTGTCGTGCTGAACTCTATTGCATGGTTCCATTTTTGTGCGCCATTCAAATTTTGAAGCTCGTATTATGCTCACGTGTGCCTTTAACTTTAAATAAATTTGTAATTGTACAGTTGTCGTTTTTTCCCATGTTCATCAAACAGAGTGGGTAGAGGCAGAATACTCCATGTTTATATTTTTCATCGCGCTTTCATTTCCTCCTGATGTGATTTTTTCCGCTTTCTTCTCTGATTGTCTGAAGGTTCCACCCCCTTCTACGCAGATATTTAAAGTGTAAGCTTTAAGCACACGTCTCGTGATACCAAGATTATGTTCTACCATGTTCAGAACGTACCGTTTCATCGACGGGAGAATAAGGAACGGTCGGGCACCGTCATTCAAAACGGTGGTCAGCACGGATTCCAGGGATTTCACTTGACTTACAGTAAAGATGGGTTTGAGAGAGCAACCGTCATGACCCTTCGTAGCTTGTGGAGCACATCGGCGGGATGAAGTGCTTTTGACTCTGTTGAGCTGTGGCATCGTCCTGTGGACGAATAAAAATCTGTTAGGGAAATTATCGACATCATCCACTGATTTGAAGAAAATGAAGACAATTGATGGTAAGTATCATCTCAGGTCAGTAATGTGCTGTATATGATTACTGTGATGAGTTGATCATTCATTTTTGACTTACTGACAGCTTGTCAGTTCCGTGACTTCCGTCTCAGTTAGAACCGTGTTAATTAAAATCATGTGGTGGTTTTATCCCACAAAAGGAAACTTCATTTTTCAGTATTGCGTTTGAATACAATCTAACGTTCATGAGCCCATAAAAAATAATTGTGAAAAACATGGATGTCGTTTGCTCGCATAGAACATGTGTTGAATTGAGGGAAATGATTTTCCATTCTAACATATTCTAACATAGTTTTCAGTCTACCATATTCAAAATATAATTCAAAATCACTTCTTTGTAATGAAGGACGTGTAATAATTTGGTGAAATAATAAGGATGAAAGTTCAAATGTTATGGTTAAAATCGAACCCCTAATGTGCTCATTCGAGTTTAAGAGCAAAAATTTGAAAATTAACAAGATATTTTTTAACAAAAATTCATCACTAAGCAAACCAGGAGAGTCTATTTTTTCTACTGCTTCATATAAAATTAAAAGATTCTCCAATGAACAAAGTCAATTTTGGAATGCAAATGGCTCAAAATCACTAGCAGTGCAAATACTAGACATCTGCAGGAACAACTCTGTGTGACAGTATATGTGTACATATGTTACTGCAGCATGCTTTAAATGCAGCGCTTCATGACTGGAACTGCGACTGAACGCAGCTTTTATGAGGAATTCGAGAAACCTCATCTTGGATTTCGTGAAAACTTAAAACTCAAAAAACTCACTTTTTCGACTATGTCAAGAAATTACTGTGCGCGTTAGTTATTACGCCTATCATTTTAACCAGTGTTATAAATATTCAATAATGTTATAGAACTGCTGTTAATAACAGTAGAAAATATTAATCAGATTCAAAAAAGTTACCAGCACAATTGAATTTCAGGCGTTTGAAACATTGAACAGTTCTTAATGAGGAACAAATGTCAGAATGTTGGATAGCACTGTGCAACAAACTTTAGATTAAGGAAATGTACATGTTACGTAGGACATCTTAAGAGTTAAAAAATGTCCTAATTCTGAGTCTGACCTTTATTCCTCCAGATTAGGCATTATTTTACTGACACACAAAAAACACGCAGTTGTAAGTTAAAACAACATTTGTCATTCTAAGCCTCTTTCGGGGAGTGTGATCTTCTCCATTTAATATTCTGGCGTTAGTTTACCAATTTGCCAGGGTTTCATTTTCCTTTGAACTGTTGCTCCATTACTGAAATATCCTAATGGAATCTCTCACCATGTTCATCACTCATATCACCAAGATTCTCCGCAAAAAATCTAAATAAGAGTGGGTTATACATGATCTTTAAGAGACATGTTTCATCCCAAAAGAAAATAATGAATCAGCAGATCATTCACAACTTGCACAGGATGTTATCACAAACTCTCTTCAGTGACTCAAAGGCAAGTTTCTCTTTTCTCTTGAGATGTGTGATGCAAGTTTCATCAAGCACATTTTTTTGAATTTGGTGACCTATACAGATACCTTCTTTAATTTTAGATTGACTTAAGGAAGGGAATTTCTCTTTAAGATTTGCTAATTCAGAGGAATCCTTATCGAAGACTATCACAAATTGCATATACAAACAAAATTTAATCTGCAAAGGTGGAGAATGAATTCTACCACATTTCACACGTGGTGTGTGCATGTTAATTATGTTATCCTTGTTCAATTTCATCTCGGATCGGCCAAATTTACGTACACAATGTTCAGTTAGTTCTTCCTCTGGAGTTCCATAAATCCAAGAAACAGCAAAATTTAGAATAGCCAAGCTTCAGGCCAGTAAGCATGGCCACAATCTTGAAATTTGCTTAAATATGACAGTTATGGGTCTCATACTGTGTGCTTGTTAGAATTGCTTTCAGATTTTTAAATAATTCTGTCATGGCTGTGCTGTGGGAGCAGATGACAGAATGTTACCGATGTATAGCAGAACAGCTTTGATGCTGTCCTTGGATGCATCTATGAAAAGTCGCCAGTTGGAGTTATCATTTAGTATTTCCAGTTGCTCAAAAAGTTCAGTAACGTCATTACAAAAGCATAAGTCATAATTCATGGTGAACAATGCAAGGACCTTCTTTGAACGTTTTCTGTACAGTGTTATCTGCTCTCCTTTCTCAAGAAGATTGCGTTCCTGAAGCCTTGATGCCAGATGCCCAGTTTTATCTTTGATTGAATAGAGACCTCTGTACAAGTCATTTAAAGCCTGTTGAGAAAATGATATTGCTTTACTCTAGCTTATCATATCACAGGCCACCATATTTTTACCACGGGAATGTTCATCTGCATTGCTGGAACTCCGCATTTCTTGATCTGAAGGTTTGGAAACAGGTAAATCTTTTGAGTGCTCTACTGGGCGCATTCATTGCAAATTTGGCTAAACAATGCGTTTGATTTTCTGTACTGTAGTACAGCCTATAAAGTCTTACAGACAGAAATAGCAGTCATTAGAGTGATCTTTTTGCTCACGTCAACTCATTAGCTCACCAAACTTTATCCAAACTATTTTTCCTGCATAACAGGTGTTCAATGTCTTCACACAATTAAGTTAGGCAACATATTTGAGAGGCCCATGATTAGTCCTGGTGTCCTACATATGTTCAAATCTCAGTATGCCTTGTACAATTTTTTGATATGGCGTGTTATGCTGCGCTTTTCTTTAGTAAATGTTAATTCCCGGATATCTGGCTATCTGTTAGAATCAATTTTGCACTGCCCTGCGCTCATTGTTGAAAACATATAAGATATGTTTGCAGAACGTTTTGGAGACCTGCTTCTTAATCAGCGAGCCAGTCAAGAAATGTTCAAAGTAAACATAAATCAGTTAATTGTTAAAAATTCAATTATGCACACAAAAAATCACTAATTAGTTTGTGAAGGATATAAATAATTTGCACTATGAAAGATAGATTTTAGGTTTTCATTGAACAGAAATTCTAAAATAAAGAAGTCCAAACCGTTAGAAATCGGTGGCTCTGCGGTGGCAGCACTGTTCGCTATGAATGTACTGTAGATAAACAAATGCGGCAGTAGAATTAAAGATCTTCCGATACGATAGCTGATTCCACGGTGCTGGGTGATGCTAACATAAAATTGAAAAGTTATCTTGACAACATTGTCAGATGTCCAGTGGACACAATGGGCATGTTAATATTTGGAATTTTCGCAAAGTCGTCTTTAAAATATATTGATGTTGCAAAAATCTCGATGTAGGAGATGTTTATTGACACCTACTGCTTCATGAGAGCCGCCTTCAGTGTAGGAGACGAGGTGGGCAGCGACTTAACTTCATTTTTCATCTAGTTCCAGGCATTCTATATGGGGTTGAAGTATGATGAGTTTCCTGGCAAGCCCAAAACTTTGATATTCTGTTAATTGAGGAATTCTTTGACCGTTGGTGACTTGTGTGGAAGGGTGCCATCGTGTATAAAAAATTGCGCTAAGCAATCCTGGGATTCCTGAGATGTAGTTCGGGCCTCACAGGCCCGGGCCATGCTAGTCCACTGCCCTCTATATCCCATCCAGTGCGCGGTGTACGCACAGCGCTAGGCTACCAGAACCAGCTTTTGCTCGGCCCAGCCGAACTCCCGGAGCTCGTTTCTCCAGTCACAGACTCCCCAGCCATACCCCTCCCGTTTTACCAAACGCAAATGACCTCAAACTCCAGAATGTCAGTTGATGAAGAAGTATAATGTCGTAGGATATGTAGGTTAATTTTCTGCGCAACGTTTATTTACAGAATTTGGAAGGTAGAATGTAGGAATGCCAATTTATATTGTTAACTTTATGACCTTCGTTCATTTCTGAAAGTCTTTTTCCGTAGACTTTTTTCGGTAAATGCAACACAGTTTGGGGGATTATAATTTTATTGTTTTTACTTTTTTTTTACAATTTTACGCACGAAAAAAAGAGAGATTACATGACTAACAGTAGAAAGAATATTGCATGGACGAGAACGCTTATCGCTAGTCATCAACGACATATTTGAAGAACTGTCATGCATTGGAAGGGTAATAATTAAGGGTACTATCTGAGGCAAAATGGAGTCCCCGCGGCACCCCTGACTCAAATTTTTTTGTCGAAAAAGGATCCTTATGGTATGGGTTAATGTGCCATGAAATATTATGGCGCTACGGACACCAGAACCCCCCCCCAGGGGGCGCCAAAAGGGGGTCAAAATCATAAAAAATTGAGTATGTTTCTTTTTTTTTGTGGAAAAAGGATCCTTAGGGTATGGTTTATTGTGCCATGATATGTTATGGCGCTCCGGACACCAGAACCCGCCCCAGGGGGGGTCCAAAAGGGGGCCAAAGTCATAAAAAATAGAATTTTTTGTTATTTTTTTTGTCGGAAAAGGATCCATTCAAATCGTAACTTCTCATTGAATTTTGATGCTAGAACAAAACCAAAGACAGTTTTAGAATCCTTGAAACATTTCTAACAAAGTTATTCATTTCAATTTGAACATTTCGAAAAAAAATTTCTGTAATATGCGAAACTTTATAATAACATTATTGTTTGAAATGTTATTATAAAGTTTCGCATATCACAAAAAAATTATTTCAAAATGTTAAAATTGAATCGAATAACTTTATTAGAAATGTTCCAAGGATTCTAAAACTGTCTTTGGTTTTGTTCTAGCATCAAAATTCAATGAGTTGATACGTCTTGAAATATACATAAAAATGAATGAAAACACTCATTTTTCGTAAAAAATAAAAAAGTAAGGCCTAAATCGAAAAAATGACACGAGTAAAAAAGATTTACTTTCAAAAAATACATATACTGACCAATTTTCAAGCAAATCGGACGAAAAAAGGTCAAAAACCCAGATGGTACCCTTAAACCTCAATTTTGTCATTATGCTACCGTCATCAATATACAGTACTTCAAAAATAAGTTCTTGTTCTAAAACAAAGACACAAGAAAATTTAAACGAATTCTTATTGCTGTCCAAAATTTCAGGCAAAGTCATATTCATCATATAATTTCTCATTTCATCAGTCAGAAGTTGTTCTAAAATATTTTTTTCTCAAAAGTCGTTTGACTGTTGTCATGGTTGATATTTCATGAAAATATTAGAAAATTAGAAGAAAAAATTAGAACCAAAAACAATAAAGGAATAAATTGGTATAAATAAACGAGTCTGTATTTACTTGAGTTTACTCCAAGTAGTTAAGGTTGTGAGTTGGATCTATAGTGATTTCAGCAGCTGTGTTTTTACCCATGTTGAAAAAGTATAGTGAAAAGACTTACAATGTCTTTTGCTCGTGATTAGTTATATTTTCTTGAACATTAGATTCAATCACTTTCGTTTTGCATTATTTATAGCATATAAGAAGATTTGTTTAAGTGACAGTTTTTCATTATCACTTTCGAAAACCATTAACTTTAGCTTGAAAATCATTTTACTTTGAGTTTCTTGTTAGATGCCTAACATAATATCTGAATTCATCAGATACCACGTTAATGATGCTATTCGCATCGCATCGTTTTTCATCACTCTTTCGTACCTCGAAAATTCAAGTTTTATATAAAATTTTGGTCGCACTCATGTTTTACTCGTCAAATTTTAGCTGTGATGATAATTTCATAATTTTTAAATTTTAGCTGTGATGATCAGTGGCACCTGAATTTTGTTCCTTGCTGGAATACTTCTAAAATTACAAGCGGACTAATAGTGAAATGCGTTCCTTGAGCACTCATAGTAGTTCACTTAAATCATTTATACAACACAAGCCATTATGGCAGAGGAGCGGAGGGCCAAGCCTTGACTACCAAGCGAAGTGACTTCATTGACCATGTCCTCACTCAAACGTCTGACAAACTACGACGAAAGGGTAACCGCTTTCGAAACAGCGATATTTGAAGATCTTTGCTTCATCATGGTCCACGAGGAAACAGTCCCCTGGCGCAGCGGGAGACGGTATTGGATGCGGGATCTCACACTGGTTGAGGAGGCTGCCGTCGTGCCAGTGCAGGGTTGGTAGCAGGTACAACCAGGCGGAGCATGGGAAGCAATTTGCCCCCTTCAAAGCTGCAATTATAAATTAATTTATAGAAAAAATTGATTTAATTTCTTAAGAGTTGAGCCATTATTACAATTAATTTCATTTCATGTCGAATTGACATATAACATTGGAAATCTGTGAGACACAGAGATGTGGAGAAGTACATATGGACAGAAATTGTTTTCATTCAAATATATTAAGGGTAGACTCCTTCAACATCTTGTGAAATCAGCACAAGATATACGACGAACAGCGACGTATCATATATAACTCGAAAACGAAATTTCAATAGATTTTCGGATGCAGAATTCAAATACAATTAAAGGAGAGATACAGAGAAAGATGCATGATTCATTATCAATGTTATTATCCATAGCAGTTTAAGACTCCCCAGTCCCAACAAAGGCGATCTCAACAGAGCGAAGATAAAGGATCATTAACATGGATTTTGAAAACGGGGAATCTATGCACATGGAGTATTCCTGCACAGGATACCCTACGATAACAGATCACATGTTGAGAAGGATGAGAAAGGAAAGGCCAAGAAGAGATCACAAAGAATGCATGAAAACTGGAAGAAGAAGAAGTTGGCACAGAACCCAGTCAGAATTTTATCGTCGGCGAAACGGAAATTATAATCGATTTTCATCGTTTGTGGAAGTATTCCGACGGTATATATATTACCGGTGATCAACGGTAATTTTAGACGCTAAAAATGCCCACCAACGATGAAGACAATCATTTACCGTCGATATCTGACTGTCATTCCTACCGTAGAAATTCAAAGGTAAAACTACGGTTTTTTTTCAGACTATACTTCATAATTTGATATTAACGGCAATGATAGATAGCCCATGTCTTAGTTTAATCAAGGACAAGTCAGATAAGAGTATGTTATGTATTACTCGTGGTCAAATGAAATTACATGAATTAGTTTACGTAACCTTCACATGATGTAATTTGAGGTTTAGTTCTTTTATTGTGAAAGTGAAAACTTTAATTCGAAGCTTAGACATTTCAATTGGGTTTTCACAAATAATTTTTCGATATTTATACATTTTAATTTTATACATTTTAATATGAAGTTAATTCTTTAACTATTGCTTCAAATGTTTTAAATTTAATTTCAAGTGTTTTAATTTTAACTCTTTGTACTTTATATTGAACATGAAACTGTGAAGTTAAAAAATGCAGGGTTACAATGGTAGATATATCAAATATGAACATTCCTACTAAATATCTCATTCATGCGCTGTTATATTTTGATTCCAGTAAACTAAATGTATTTCAGACTCTACTCATTTTATAACTCAGACTCTGAAATATTTCTCGTTTTAAAAGAGTTAGAATACGAGAGTACAATTGTTTATCACGTTCGTATTTGTAACAATCCCAAACCT
The DNA here is from genome assembly GCA_014220935.1 of Platorchestia sp. MABIK. Lineage (NCBI taxonomy): Eukaryota > Metazoa > Arthropoda > Malacostraca > Amphipoda > Talitridae > Platorchestia > Platorchestia sp. MABIK. The sequence continues at coordinate 91,210 of JACJUY010001079.1, read as the reverse complement.
TAATGACATTTTCTAATAAAATAATTTTACGTGATGTGATTAAAAACTAACATATTAAAAAAATTAAAAGCAAACCTTTGTAAATTCACAGCTTTTATTAATGAATTATTTTTGTATTAGTTGATCAACATTGAAAAATTATTGGATCCTTCGTGATTTTGAACTTGCATTTGAACTTAACGTAATGTCAAGGTATCACATTGCTCGCTGTTGTTCTTTGCGGTGGTCCAAGTTTGAGCGTTGGTTCTGTTTACTGTTTAGATTGCTTCAAAGTATTAAGGTCTAAACATTGAAATTGTTCCATAGCTAATAATATGAGGACCAAAATCTAATTTCCTTAATGTTGGTATTTTAAATTATTTTGATGTGTTTTACTGGTAACGTGAGATTTCAAAATTATTCCCTGTGCATTCACAAGAAAAAATTGCTTTTTACATGTGCGTTTGTGTACACACATCAAAGTTACCGTTCAAGTTACTCTACTATAATAAACAAGGATTAAGGTATAAAGAAGTTACGTAAGTTGTTTGGTACCATTAAAATTACTATTATGATTTACTTCTGCTGCGTTTCTTTAAATAGTGTGGATGAAAATAGGTGTATAACAGAATCAAGCTGCCGATTCATGCCAGCAAAATCATGGTTTGAGCAAAATTTCAATTGAAAAATATTTTTATACCCTCAAATTTGTTTGTGCTGATAGTTACTCTCTTGAAATTTTTGGTAACTTACTACTGCCAATTTTGCTTGTGTTTGTGATGGTGCAAATTGTTTTCTGAGTGGGAAAATATGTTGATAACTATGTATAAAAGCCTAAGCTAAGCTCTGGAAGGTCTATCTTGATGAAATGTGGAGCATTCAATGCTCACTCATTGAATACTAAAGTAATGTATCTCATTTGATCATACAATTTTCATAATGTTGGTATAATAATAATTTGGATTAGTGTGAGTGTAAATGTAAATTTTCAAAGTGACTTTCCTTCTGGTTGAAAGTATAACCTTGTGTAATCACTACAGGAAATTACTTTCTATTAGTATTTTTGTTTGTGAAAATTATTTGTACATGCATATTGGTATTTTATTTTTAGACATAAAAAGTTATAACAGATAAGGCATCAAAGAGAGCAGTTTCCAACTGCATAAAATAGTCAAAAATGATGAAGTTGGTAAAATCTTGTTTTAACAGTGTTGACATTACAAATTCTATTCTGAGTTACCTCAGCTGTGTTTATAGAGATGAGATGTTTTTATATTTCTGAATCAAACTTTGGTATTTGTGAAGGAGAGGACAATAATCGATTTTTCAATTTTCGCTGCCTAATCATAGTTAGTAAGATCTAAATGAACAACTTTTCTCCTATGCACTTTTTGTACAATATAACCATTATTCACTAAGAAGGATGCTAACAGGGTCAGACCGATACAGTGATATTGTCATTTGCGACCTGACCTTCTGTCAATCATCACACACAAAGAAGTGGATTTCCAGCTTTTCCGCTCAGGAAAAAGAGTTCACGCCCAACCATCAGTACGTTAACATTCTACGTAACCTCTATGCTATCTTCAGTTGACCACTTTTCAGGACGTTTTCAAGACGACTTAAGCATCACCATGGTTGCGTTAAGGCCCTGATACACTAGGCAAAAATCGCGGTGATAACCGTCAGCATGCCTCGCGCAGTGCCTCCCACCCCTGCACACCAGCCAGTTGGCAGAGTGGCCACCGAGCTTTGCTGCTATCCGACCATGTCGGGAACAGACGGGCGTCACTGCGATGAGCAGTACAGTTTTGATCGTTGACGAGAGAGGTGCGCAGCTATGTCTTACTCCGCAGTTGAGTGGAAAAAACTCTAACGCTGTATTTTATTGACGCATTTAAAAAATACGGCTGCTTGTAGAATGTGGAAAGCAGCTCCTACAGAAAGCAAAAGCACAGCGCAATGGGCGCTTTATTTCTATCCGGCGCACTATTTGGCTGGTCGCAATCGTGCACCTACCCGTACGACATGCAGAGACAGACTGACGCCTTGCATTGCAATTTGCATTCCGCGGTAATTCCTCTTGCGTGCTGAGTGTATCATGTCGCCAGTTCTCACTTCAACTGGCGGCGGGATCCACTGCCGCAATTTCTCGAGTCATGAACGCCAGTGTATCAGGGCCTTAAGAAGCAGTGGCTCCTTGGGCTGGCGGCTGCGGTGGGCGTCGCGACTGCTTCGCGCTCTGCAGAGGATGGATGAGACGGTGCTGCCGTGTAGCAGGGGTTGCTCGGCTGCGGGCCTCTAGGTCTACCCTAAGCTGGTGCCCGCCTCTGCAACATCTCACCGATGGCACCGATATCGCCCTCGCGTGGACGTCTTGCAGGACATCGCAGCGGAGGCTACGGAACTAGTTCGCTTACGAGGTGGGTCGCAGTGGCTTATAGCGCTGTGTACGGTCGACCCTTCGTAGCGAATCCTCCATCCTAAAACGATGTCGGTTCCCCACTCCATCCTTCCTACAAATTCAGTGTTGGTCGGTGCGGGCTTTAGGTCTCTATAGAGGGAAGCGATTGAGCTGGAGTAACGTATTTCTAATGTAAAACCATAACTTATTGCTAACTTATTACTAATGAAACCTTATTGCTACCTTTTGCTAATTTATGAATATAACACTATTACTGACTATTGCTAATTTATTGCTCATTTGTAATTGTAAGAACTGCTAAATTATTGCTAGTATATTGCTATTCTCCTAAATTACGTAATACGTAAAAAATACTTGAATTAAACCTCTTTCATGTTAGTCTTACGATACCTGTAATAGAATAATCTTTGCTTCCAGCTCACACCCATCAGCTTCTTTGAGGTCATTGTTAACCAAATGATTTGTTTGTAGCCCGATCTCGACCTCCCTACTCGTGTGTACCGGTGGGTCAGCCGGGGTTCTGCGCTACCAACCCGTCATGGCTTGGTTCTCCCCGACTGGCTAGGGGCAGTTGTGCTGCCAGTGTAAACTTAAAGTTGAGCTTTAAACAGTAAATTACATTGCACTGGTGCGAGACGTTTCCTTCACCCGCAGTCATTTTCGATACTTTTTTGGGGAAATGAGCATATAACGAGTTATAGCGGTATGTTAATTGTCGTCTTTGATGACGAATGCGCTTGAATAAACAACTCCTAATCGATTTTCGAATTTTTGTTGCTTGAATCACGGTAATGACATCGAAATAAACTACTTTCCTTCTATACACTTTTTGCGGAAAATGAGTATTTTACGAGTTAGAGCGGTAGGTTTAGGTGTTGCGCGATTGAGCTGTTAAGAGTACGTTTGGGTACTTCGAAATTTGTTATTTGCCAACCCCGTGGAGCCTGAACCCACTTCTAGGATTTTTTAGTTAATAACACAATAGAAATTATCACCCGAAAATAACGAGTTATAACGGTATGTTAACTTTCGTCTTAAATGGCGGGAATGCGCTCGATCATTCGAGCGTGCCGGAAGGGAGAGTCCATTGTAGTGTGTCCATCCGACGCTCTCGATGAATTACTTCCCGCTTCAAACACTAAAGTGGCGGTAACTAACTTACCGCTATAACTCGTTATATACTCATTTGCCCTCGAAAGTGCATAGAAGAAAAATTTTTTATTTCGATCTAATTAACTATGTTTAGGCAGCGAAAAGTGGAGAATCGATTTTTGTCCTCTCCATCACATTTATCTTAACTTTTAATGGACACTAGCAGTATTTTGGGAAAAATTAAATTTAATATTTTCTCACACCCACTCCAACTTATTTGTTTTTATAGTTACTTTCTGATATGCCTTTGCTAACATGCCACTACCTATCTACAATGTCTTTGCAGAAGCTCAAATTATGTTCTGGATTGCTTGTGCAATAGAAGCATTAGAGGAATGTCATGAGCATAATTAATTCAGAAGATTATTCTCAATCTAATGATAAATTTGAATTAGTTTGCCATAATTTTCAACTTTACCAAACCATTCCAGTTCATCATGTGTTAAAGTAGTAATAAATTCACTCAACATATTTTCATGACACAATGTCAATTGTTAAAAATTCTCTAACTCTGTAGTCTATAAAAAGCGCCGTTTCGATGCACGAACATCACGTTCAGGCTAAAATTGTTCAGAAAAAAATATTCAGTCATGTTGATAAAATGCAAATCTAATACTCAAAGCTACATCAGACAAAGTTATAATGTGGGAAATGACAGCACAAGAAAATGACTAGGAACTAAATTTAGACCCCAGCAATATGTACTACTGTAGTAAGGTTTGGTAACAGTATTAACATATTTTTAGTATTACACCCAGCGCAATACTGTTCCCTACACCTTCTTATTTTACTTTGAAAATGCTCAAGTTCAATTAAAAAAAACTCAAGTTTAATTCAAAACAGATCAAGTTTAATTTTAAAATTGTCAAGTATATTTTAGAATAGATCAAGTTAAATTTTGAAAAGCTTATGTTTCTAAAATTGTTCACCTATACCTATGTACTTGATCTTTTAAAAATTAAACTTGACCTTTTTTATATCACAGCACCAGTCATACCAGTACTTATTGCTATGGTACAAATTTTGCTTCTAATCATTTTCTGGTGCTGTCATTTTCAAAATTATCACTGTCTGATGTAGCTTCGAGTGTTAGATTTGCATTAATCTTTGTGACTGGAAATATTGTAAATATATTTTCAGCCTGAGGATGATGTTTGTACATCAAACTATTGCTTTTTATAGACCACAGAGTTAATGAATTGATCAACTATTGACAGTGGATCAATTAAAATATGCTCAGTGAATTTCTTTACTACTGTTCTTACCGTGATGTTCTGGAAAGATTTTGTAAAGTAGAAAAGTTGGAAAATAAATAATCTAGTTTTTCACAATGGCCCTGATGTACTTGGTACTGTCTCCAAACCTTGTGTTAATGATTGATTAATTTCATAAGCATCCAATAATGCAAATGAAGGGAACAGCTCTTAGTTCCCTTTAATTCTTAGTCCCTTCCTGATAAACGCTTAGACTTGTTCAGTAAATCTGTTTCATTTTAACAGTCAAAATTCAATATGTGATACTCCTATTGAAAACAGCCAAGAGTCAATCAATAAAACTCTGGAAATTCAGAGAGTGAAATCCATCTAGATTTGCTTGAGTCTGAAGCTAGAAACAAAAGTTCTTTTCATACAATTCCTCCAATGAAGCTTTCGCTGAAGCCTCAAGTAAACTAAGACCTGTCATGATGAAATGTGAAGTTTTTAACTCTTCTGATTCAGTCCTAATGCCTTATGTTGCTTTTTGGACATTTCTTTCATTCCCATAACAGGGTGTCTACTAGGTAGTAAAGTAGTAAAAAGTAGAAAAATTTGAAAAGTAGTAAAAAAGAAATTAAGGAGTAGTGAAATTTACCTCAGGGGTCTACTTCACCTGTCAGGGTTGTAAAAAATTGTGAAGTTGGATAAATCACTGAAAATTGAAAGTAAAGTAAGTTGTATATAGAGTTTGAAGATTTTCAAAAATAAATTTCTCCCAGAATCAGATATTTGCTGCAGTTTTTGGGAAATATTCCTGTTAGGGGATTGGGCAATTCCCCGGTGTCTACTAGTTTCCAGCCAGTTTATTTTTTGCATATGATGAGCTGTTGCTCTCATTGTTGAAAGATGTTAAGACAGGGTCTTTGGCAAACATTTGTTGGAGTCCGTTTGGGAGTGGGTACATAAAAATTTGGGTCATTTTTGCAATTATGTGTTGTTACGTTTTAATATCAGTTTGTTTTATCCGCACGACATCATTTGATTCAAATTCAACAAGCCAAACAGGTCCAAAGTTTCCTATAAAAATAAATTATCAATAACTTCAATGCACAGCTGTTCAATAGGGGACCGATTTCAAGTGTTGTATTCAGAGTTAGGTTAATCGACTTATTC
>JACJUY010001079.1:27897-84580 GCA_014220935.1 Platorchestia sp. MABIK | reverse complement strand
GGTCAAATGAAATTACATGAATTAGTTTACGTAACCTTCACATGATGTAATTTGAGCTTTAGTTATTTTATTGTGAAAGTGAAAACTTTAATTCGAAGCTTAGACATTTCAATTGGATTTTCACCAATAGTTTTTCGATATTTATACATTTTAATTTTATACATGTTAGCATGAAGTTCAAATTCTTAAACTAATGCTTCATTTGTTTAAAGTTAATTTCAAATGTTTTAAGTTTTATTCTTTATACTTCATATTAAAAGTGAAACAGTGAAGTTAAAAAATGCAGGGTTATAATGGTAGATATGTAAAATATGAACATCCCTACTAAATATCTCATTCATGCACTATTATATTTTGATTCCAGAAACTAAATGTATTTCAGGCTCTACTCATTTTATAACTCAGGCTTTGAAATATTTCTCGTTTTAAAAGAGTTAGAATATGAGAGTACAATTGTTTATCACGTTCGTATTTGTTACAATCCTAAACCTTAATGGCACATTTGCGAATAAAATAATTTTACGTGAAGTTATGACAAACGAACACGTCAAAAAACTTCATAGCATTCCTATATAAATTCACAGCTTTTTTTAATGAAATATTTTTAAATCAGTTGATCAACATAGAAAAATCATTGAAGCCTTCGTGATTTTGATCTTGCATTTGAGCTTAACGTAATGTCAAGGTTTCACATTGCTCGCTGTCGTTCATTGCGGTGGTCCAAGTTTGAGCGTTGGAACTGTTTACTGTTTAGATTGCTTCAAAGTAGTAAGGTCTAAACATTGAAATTGTTTCATAGCAAATAATTTGTGGACCATGATCTAATTTCCTTAATGTTGGTATTTTAAGTTATTTTGATTTGTTTTACTGGTAATGTGAGATTTCAAAATTATTCCCTGTGCATTCACAAGAAAAATTGCTTTTCATATGTGCGTTTGTGTACACACATCAAAGTTACCATTCAAATTCCTCTACTATAATAAACAAGGATTAAGGTATAAAAAAGTTACGTAAGTTGTTTGGTAACATTAAAATTACTATTATGATTGACTTCTGCTGCGTTTCTTAAAATAGTGTGGAAGAAAATGGATGTATAACTGGATCTAGCTGCTGATTCATGCCAACAAAATCGTGGTTTGAGCAAAATTTTAATTGACAATTTTTCTACCCACAGATTTATTTGTGCTGATAGTTACTCTCTGGAAATTTTTGGTACCATACTACTGCCAATTTTGCTTGTGTTTGTGATGGTACAAATTGTTTTCTGAGTGGGAAAATTTATTGATAACCATGTATTATAGCCTAAGCTAAGCTCTAGAAGGTCTATCTTGATGAAATGTGAAGCATTCAATGCTCACTCATTGAATACTAAGGAAATGTATCTCATTGGATCATGCAATTTTCATAATGTTGGGATAATAATTATTTGGATTAGTGTGAGTGTAATTGTAAATTTTCAAAGTGACTTTCCTTCTGGTAGAAAGTATAACCTTTTGTAATCACTACAGGAAATTACTTTCTAGTAATATATTTGTTTGTGAAAATTATTTGTGTATGTATATTAGTATTACATTTTTAGACATAAAAAGTTATTACAGATAAGGCATCAAAGAAAGCAGTTTCCAACCGCATAAAATAGTCAGAAATGATGAAGTTGGTAAGATCTTGTTTTAACATATGTGTTGACATTACAAATTCTATTCTGAGTCACCTCAGCTGTGTTTTTAGAGATGAGGTGTGGTGTATTTCTGAATCAAACTTTTAATGGACACTAGCAATTTCTTTGGGGAAAAATTAAATTTTTATTTTCTCACACCCACTCCAACTTATTTGTTCTGATAGTTACTTTGCCTTTGCCTACATGCCACTACCTATCTACAATGTCGTTGCAGAAGCTCAAATTATGTTCTGGATTGCTTGTGCAATAGAAGCATTAGAAGGATGTTTTGAGCATTATTAATTCAGAAGATTGTTCTCAATCTGATGACAAATTTAAATTAGTTTGTCATAATTTTAAACTTTACCTAATCATTCCAGTTCATCATGTGTTAAAGTAGTAATGAATTCACTCAACATATTTTTATGAATCAATGTCAATTGTTAAAAAATTCTCTAACTCTGTAGTCTGTAAAAAGCGGCGTTTCGCTGTACGAACATCATGTTCAGGCTAAAATTGTTCAGAAAAAAATTTTCAGTCAAATTGATGAAGTGCAAATCTAGTACTCAAAGCTACATCAGACAAAGTTATAATGTTGGAAATGACAGCACAAGAAAATGATTAGAAACTGAAATTTGTCCCACAGGTACTACTGTAGTAAGATTGGGTAACAGTATTAACATATTTTAGGATTACACCTAACGCAATACTGTTACCTACACCTTCTTATTTTACTTTTAAAAAGCCCAAGCTCAATTTCAAAAACTCAAGTTTAATTCAGAACAGATCAAGTTAAATTTCAAAATTGTCAAGTATATTTTAAAACAGATCAAGTTAAATTTGGAAAAGCTTATGTTTCTAAAATTGTTTACGTATACTTATGTACTTGACCTTTTATAAATTAAACTTGACCTTTTTAATATCAAAGTTGAGTGCTTCAAATTGACCTTGAGCTTTTTAAAATAGATCTTGATGGTTTTTAAAATTGAACTCGATATTTTTTAAATTAGTTTGAGCATTTATAAATCAAACTTGAGCATTTAAAAGTTAAACTTTAGCCTTTTTGAATTAAACTTGACCTTTTTCACATCGAACTTGAGCATTTTTACATTGAACTTGAGCTTTTATAAATTGAACCTGAGCTTTTCAAAATTGAAATTGAGCTTTTTCAAATTGAACTTGAGGTTTTTCAAATTGAACTTGAGGTTTTTTAAATTGAACTGGAGGTTTTTCAAATTGAACTTGAGGTTTTTTAAATTGAACTTGAGGTTTTCAAATTGAACTTGAGGTTTTCAAATTGAACTTGAGGTTTTCAAATTGAACTTGAGGTTTTCAAATTGAACTTGCGGTTTTCAAATTGAACTTGAGGTTTTCAAATTGAACTTGAGGTTTTCAAATTGAACTTGGGGTTTTCAAATTGAACTTGGGGTTTTCAAATTGAACTTGGGGTTTTCAAATTGAACTTGAGGTTTTCAAATTGAACTTGAAGTTTTTAATTGAACTTGAGGTTTTTTAAAATTGAAATTGAGGTTTTTACAAATGAAGTTGACCTTTTAATATTAAATCTGACCTTGTTTATATAAAACCTGAGCTTTTTTAGATAAAAATTGAGTTTTTAAAATTAAAGGTAAAAAGATGTAGTCACACCAGTACTTATTGCTGTGGTGCAAATTTTGCTGCTAATCATTTTCTAGTGCTGAAATTTTCAAAATTATCACTGTCTGATGTAGCTCTGGGTGTTAGATTTGCATTTTATCTTTGTGATTGGAAATTTTGTATATATATTTTCAGCCTGAGGATGATGTTTGTACATCAAACCATTGCTTTTTATAGACTACAGAGTTGATGAATTTTTCAACTATTGACAGTGGATCAATAAAAATATGTTCAGTGAATTTTTTTATTACTGTTCTTACCGTGATGTTCTGGAAAGATTTTGTAACGTTGAAAAGTTGGAAAAGAAATAATCTAGTTTTTCACACTTGCCCTGATGTACTTGGTACTGTCTCCAAACCTTGTGTTAATGATTAATTAACTTCAGAATCATCCAATAATGCAAATGAAGGGAACTGCTCTAAGTTCCCTTCAATTCTTAGTCACTTCCTGATAAACGCTTAGACTTGTTCAGTAAATCTGTTTCATTTAAGTCAAAATTCAATATGTGATACTTCTATTGAAAACAGCCTAGAGTCAATCAATAAAACTTTGGAAATTAAGTGAGTGAAATCCACCTAGATTTGCTTGAGTCTAAAGCTAGAGACAAAAGTTCTTTTAACTCTTATATTCAGTACTAATGCCTTATGTTGCTTTTTGGACATTTCTTTCATTCCCATAACAGGGTGTCTACTAGGTAGTAAAGTAGAAAAAAGTTGAAAATTTTGAAAAGTAGCAAAAAAGAAATTAAGGAGTAGTGAAATTTACCTCAGGGATCTACTTTACCTGTCAGGGTTGTGAAAAATTGTGAAGTTGGATAAATCACTGAAAATTGAAAGTAATGCAAAATGTATGTAAAGTTTGAAGATTTTCAAAAATTCATTTCTCCCAGAATCAGATATTTGCTGCAGTTTTTGGGGAATATTCTTGTTAGGGGAGTGGACAATTCTCCGGTGTCTACTAGTTTCCAGACATAAAAAAATTGGGTAAAATTTTGCAATTACGTGCGTTGGATGCTTCATATAGTGAAAAGTTTTTAATTTAGTATTTTATGTATTAATCACATTTAAATTGTTTTGAACCCATGTTATTGCGTGTATGATGGACTCAAACTGCTAGTTATAGGGTGATTTCTTACATCCTGGACATTTAGACAGCATTCATTATGTAAAAATTGGGAAGTCATTTTTTGCTGTTGAAGGTGGTAAAAAGAATTAAACTTTGAAAATGAAATACCAGGAGACACCCTGCATAATGTTTGCTTGAATTGATTTGACGTGTTTGTGAAAATATAAAATTTCAAAATGAGTTTCCTTCTAATGAGGAACAGCTAACACTGTACATTTATAACCAAAAATTACTTTCCAAGAATTTTGTGTGTGGAATAAATTTGGAAATTCTAATTTTGTTTATGAATAAGGATAGACATAAAAACTCATTACAGAAATGACATCAAAGATACCAGTTTCCAACTGTATTCAGTAGGCGACAACGATACAGTTATTGAAATATTCTGTGAAAATGTGAAGTTGGTCAGTGATTGCACACATAGAACTTTTCATTACCAGAGTGAATAACACATATTATGCTGTGATGGCTCTCTTTGCAGTGCCTACCCTCAGAGGCTAGGAATTATTGCACAAAGGCTGGACTGACTGGCCTATCCACCGTTTGTTTAGAATGTAACACTCCATGAAAACTTTGCTGTGGAGGTAAAAGCGGCATGAATCTCGATCCAACTTCGATGTCTAAATGTCCTGGTCATTCATTATTCAGTATGATACGGTGTGGTAAAGGTTTTTGAAAACAAAGCTTGATTCTCGTTGCAGTTTGTCAGTTCCCAGAACGAGGTGCACATTTGATTTCGATTTATCACACACAATTATATTGTCTTTTTAATTTCTAGATGACGGAGCTTCAGCGTTGTGTGGGCGTCAGTCTGCACGACACCAGCTCATAATGACGTCATGACGGTGGTGTGGCCTTGAAAATGTCCTACTCTGGGTTAGGACAAACTCGTCAACGGACGAAAATCTCTTTCAAGGAGCGTTCCACCTGTCAGTTAATATAAGGTTCGTGTAAGCTCATACAGTTCTTTTCGTTCATCAACTAATATCTTTCCCCTCAGGAGGACACAACTATTGTATCTATGAGAATTAGCTCCCCCATGGGGAAAATGTGTGAGGGACCGAGCTGAGAGTTCCGAAGGCCTTTTTTTGTTGGAATACATAGAATGTTTTTGCTATGTAAAGGACCACCAGTTTTCGGTTCACTGCTGTCCTTTTTTTCTGCACCTACTACTGTCTTCTTCATCTTTTATCTTGTTTCATGAACTTCTTTCTTAACTTACTGTTTCCATGTCCCTTCTGCATAGATTCCGAGTTCCCTTATCTCCATACTAAATGGTGCCTTCCTCCTTCCTCTCATCGAAGCGCTCTTTTTAGCGGTTGAGGAGGCTTAAACCAACATGTTACCTAACTAATATCTTATATAGCATTCCGTTATAGTAATACCCCTCCGGGGGATACGACTATTGTATCTATGGGAATTAGCTCGCCCAGGGGGAAAATGCTAGGGCCCGAGCTGAAGCTAGATAGGTCTTCTGTTTGTTGAACTATAATGCTTTTGTTATGTTAAGGACCTTCATTTTTCAGTTCACTGCTGTCCTGTTTTCTGTACCTACTACTTTCTTCTTGAACTTCGATCTTTTTTCATGAACTTCTTACCCAACTAATTGTTTCAATGCCCCTTGTGCATAGATTCCGCGTTCCCTTAACTCCATACTAAATGGTGCCTCCCTCCTTCCTTTCTTTGGATCACATTTATTTTGCTGCGGATAGGAAGGCTTAAACTAACTGATAATTATCTTTCGTTATAGTAATGCAAATAAAGGGATTTATTGATGTAAATTTTTTGTAACAAATACTGGCAGATCGGTTGCAACGTTTGAAAACGTATTAGTATTGCAGTGGGTAAAATCGATAATTTAATGCTGTTGTGAATAACCTGTTTTTTCGTTCGAGAATTGATTATTCTTCATTGAGCATAGCATGGACGTCAGTCCTCAATGTTACGTTTTAATATCAGTTTGTTTTATCCGCACTACATCATTTGATTCAAATTCTACAAGCCAAATACGTTCAAAGTTTCCTATAAAAATAAATTATCAATAACTTCAATGCACAGCTGTGCAATAGGGTTCCGATATCAAGTGTTGTATTCAGAGTTCAGAGAAACACAGTCATTCGACAAATGGTAATTTATTTCATTTTGTTATCACTTGCACAGTTGATATTTACTAATGTATTCCAATTTATCAGATGGTTTAGCTGCAGGCGGGTATGATGAGGATAAGGAACTAAAGGCGTCAACCATCCAAGAGGTCCTGCGTCGTTGCAACGATTGGGCTGGCTCAGAGACGATGGATTGAATCAGAAAAATCGCCGTCGAAAACCAGTTCACTTCCTCAAAGTGTACTTGCTTCTTCATAGCTTACCTTTACCGCCTCTCAGTCGCCTTATTTGCTAGCTCCGTCGACATCAGGTTATGATACTCCTCCCTTCAGCGGAGTTTAGACGGAGGGTGCTTTCCCCGGGGCAACGCCCTTTCTCCCTCCTCGCATCTTCAAAAACACCCTAAACCCTCGATCTAATGCCTCCCACCCCTTCCCCATGCTTGTCGTCGCTGTCACCCTTCATGCTGGAAAAACTCAGGGGCGACTGACTCGGCAGTCTCTAAAATAGGGTGTATCTCTCAGTAGCTTTGCTGTCCTATCCTCATGCCTAATCCCGACCCAAAAAGTTTCCTCTGATCTAGAAAAGGAGCGAGGGCTGAAGTTTTAACATTGATAGATTTAGTGAAAGCACGGCGTCAGTGTAATTGTATTTATTGTGCCTGTACTCGTAAATATAATTTATTTATGAAGTACTATCGCTTCTAGGTTACCGACTATGAAATGATCTGTTGCTGAAATTATTCAGGGCGGCCACATCCTTGCCACATCCTTGCCAAATCCTTGAATTGTCTTTGTATAAATGAAAATGTCATTGTAAAATGAAATGTCCTTGCCATGTCCTTGTAGAAATCAATTTCTGTCCTTGCCACGTCCTTGTGAAATTTCATTTGTGTCCTTGTTGTGCCCTTATTTATTAATTTTATGTATTCTGTGAAAACATTAATTTGTAAGCTAGCTATATATGACCAATTCTGTGCAGAGAATGAGAGATTCACTCTTGTTTGGGGATAAAGCAATAGCATTCCCCCACATCATAGCTATTTTCTTTCTTAAGTTCTATTATGTAGTGTTGATTTTATTCGCAGGGACTGTATAGTGTAAATGCTTTGTCTTTTTTATTTATGTCTTCAAGTCATATTTGAAATGAATTATTCTGCTATGACAATAAATTTTCTATATCTGTTGAGATATAATTTTAAATAACTTTGGAATCATACAAATCTAATATTCTTTCTTTTTTTTGCAAATATTTTTGATTTAATTTATTTGGGACTCACAATCCTAGATTAGGAATACTTTCAGTTACTCCTAATAGGCCATGGGACCCATCAAGAGAGAGAATCGGTTCAATGAAGACTGGCATCGGAAAACCGAATTGAAACCATGGCTTGCAAGACACAAAACCTCTGTTTTGCGTGCTTTCTACACTGTGTGTAAAGTTGACATTCATTTAGGTAGTATGAGGCTAGGTGCTGTACAAAGCCATGCAAAAGGTAAGAAGCACTTGGCTCGTGTGACTCCACATTGTGAATCAATCAAAGGATGGTTTGAACCTACGAAATCAACAGCACAATCAACTCACTCAGAACCTTCACCTTCAGTGCCATCAACTTCATAGCCTGATTCTGCAAAAACACCATCTTCCTCAAACACTAACCCAGTTCTGGCCAATTGTAACTCTTCAACTTCAACAGATATACAATCTTCTCTTTCTTCATTTGTTAACCAAGAAGGTATGTTGAAATCAGAAATTATGTGAGCATTTCATAATACAATGTCTTATCACTCACATTCTTCCAGTCAATCAGCTATTGAACTTTTCAGGCCCAGACTCTGAAATTGCTAAAAGATTCACATGTGGTAGAACCAAACTGTCATATGTAACAACATTTGGTCTAGCCCCATACTTTTCTGATGAATTGTCAGCTAAGTTGAAAGATTTGTCAAACTTTGTTCTTCCTTTTGATGAATCTTTCAATCGCGTCTCAAAAGATGAGCAGATTGATGTCGATGTTCGTTTTTGGGATTCAGAAAAACAATGCGTTGAAACACGGTACCTGAAATGTGAGTTTTTAGGCCATTGTAATGCTGCTGAACTTCTGAAGAAACTCCACGAAGCTACAGAAAACTTGAAGGACCAAAACATTCTGCAAATTTCAGTGGATGGCCCTAAGCTTCATCGCGACTATGTTGCAGCAAGGGAGACGTATCCAGAAGCCCCAGATATTTTGGATATTGAAAGCTGTGGATTGCATGTGATCCATGGAGAATTCAATACTGGAGCAATTGCAAGTGGATGGAATATTGATCTGTTATTGAGGTCATTATGGTGGCTATTTTTCGACTCTCCTGCAAGACGAGTTGATTAAACATCCATTACCAAGTTGGATGTTTTTCCACTTCAGTTCTGTGCGACTCGGTGGATAGAAGACGTTCCTGTGACACAGAGAGCTGTAGAAATTTGGGAAAATATTTGCAGGTATGTAGATTCTATCTCTAGTGGACACAAGTTAAAAATTCCACAGTGTTCCTCGTGGACATATGTAGCAAAAGCTGGGAATGATAAGCTGACACTGTCTAAGCTGCAAGCATTTATTCATGCATCCAATTACTAGTCTCCATTTCTTGAAAGGTTTCAAACTTATAAACCAATGGTCCCTTTCCTTGCATCAGAACTGCACAAGGTACTGACGAACATAAAGGAAAAGTTTGTCCTCCAGAAAGTAATGACTGAAACTAGTGACTGGTCTTGTCTTTCAAAGATTGACGTTAATGATAAGGTACAAAAACAATCGAAACATTTTAGTGTTGGGTTCCAAACTAGAGAGGCCCTCAAAGCTGCTGAAGTTAGCGAAGTCCATGAGATTGAGTTCAAGCATCAGTGCAAACAATTTTACTGAAAAATTGTTCAAAAGGATATTGAGAGAAGTCCCTTGAAATATTCACTAGCTCGAAATATAGATGTTCTTAATCCTAAAACTATTGCAACAGCTAAAGATTCAAAGCAGCATGTCATTTTTGAAAATTTGTTATCAACAATGAAAAATTGTAAATATGTCAGATCAGCAGATTGTGATGCACTTGTTGAGGAACATAAATGCTTCGTGAACTATGTCCAGGTTGAACGATGATTTCAAAGAGTATGATCTGGTAAACAGTCTTCGCTTGGACTACTTCTTTGCTAAATACATGCAAAATAAGCCTCAGTATGCCAAATTGTGGGGATTCGTAGGGAAGCTTCTGCTTCATCACATGGACAGGCTTCGGTTGAACGTGGCTTCAGCGTATAAAAGGATGTTCTTGCGTGTAACATGTTGAAAAAAACACTGGTTGCACAAAGAATGGTGACTGACTCAGTTCGCTCAGAATTGGGCCCTGGCAATTCTTTGAATGTTTGGGATGTGAAATTGACCAAAAGCATGCTAGCAAGCTGTAAAGCAGCAAGAATGAGGTACTCCCTCTACCAAGAAGAGCAGGCGAAGCAAAAGAACATGGCCGAAAAGCTTAGGAAAAAGTATAAACTCCAAGAAAACATCTCCAAGAAAACAAAGAAGCCTCAAAATCTAAAAAGACGAGGCTTGTAAGTACACTTAAACGACTTTTTCAGGAGGCCGATGATTTGGCAGTGAAAGCTCAAGTAGAAAGAGATCTGTCACTCCCTGCTTCTTCAAATTCTTCCCGAGCTAAAGCTAAGAAGACTGCGGAAGAAATTGATACAGAAGATAGCAATATCAACGGACTTAAAGAAAAGCTTAAAACTGTGGAAAGTAGCATTAAGTAAATAACATTGCACTAGGTAGTCTAATAGACATGTAGAGTGTAGAATTCCTATTTCTCTCTGAAGAAGAATTTATTTTCATTTTATTTTTTGAAGGACCTATGTAGCTAATATTTTATATTTTCGTAATGATTATTTGCGCTTTTAACACTTGACTCTATATTGTTCTCCTTATCATTATGTCATGTTGTTCAGCTTAATAAAGATGCAATGGAAAAAATATGTGCCATTCCCCATCCAAACAAAGATCTTACTATGGTAATTTTCACATACATAATATTCATGAATAGTTATGTATTTATTGACCCTACAATAATTTTTATTTAGATATTTTTATGAAATTTTAATTCTGAACAGCAAAGTAAATAGTTAAGATCTTTGTTCATCCGGCAATATGGTAGGGGTTATCATTAAAAAAAAATCCAGAATTTTTATTTAAACCCCCTAAAAAATGTCCTTTCATTTCAAATATTTGTCCTTGAAATATCCTTGAATTGTCCATGGATAAAATTTTTCAAACTCTGTGGCAACCCTGTTATTTTCCGTTTAATTCATAAGTACCTGTTCATTATCGTAACGCATATTTTTCGCTGTCATGCTATTATTAACATTGGATGAATCGTGATAGGACTTGGATAAAATTTGTTTAACCTATTTCTGTAATTCTTGAATGCTTCACGAATTCGATGCTGTTCTTGTGCCGGCCTCTGTGGAATAGTTTCCAGGTTGAAAACTTGAGGTATCGGCAGTACGAAATTTTTTGAGGCTGGAATGTCAAAAAAACGAATGCCAAAATAATATTTTCATTTACGAATTAATGAGTTCATTTGAAACTAGTACTCACTGATCGTCCTAACTTGATGCCGGATCTGTTCATCCATTTTTGGTACCAAAAAGGACCCAATGTATGTAGAATATTACCTTCGGATTTCATTTTTGTTTTATTGAACATGAAGTATCGTCATTACGAAAATTTCTGTGGCTAGAATGTCAAGAAACGGATGTCAAAATAGTATTTTCATCTACGGATTAAAGAGTTCATTTGGAACTAGTCGTTCCCTCAGGGGGATACAATTATTGTATCCATGGGAATTAGCGCTCCCAGGGAAAGATGTGAGGGCCCGAGCTGAGAGTTACGTGGGCCCAAATCTCTATTTATCTATTTTTGGTCCCAAAAAGGACCCAATGTATGTTGAAATTTTTTTGCGTGATTTTTTTTTCGTCTAATCGAACAGGAGGTATCGGCATTTGAAAATTTCTGTACCTAATAGCTCCAATTTTATGGCAAAGTTCCGCTTGAAAAATTTGAGTTCATTTATTTTGTTATGATTTGAATGTATTGTAAATTAAAAATTCTATAGAGAGTACAAACGTCGAAGCCGTTTAAATAAATAAATATATTTATTGAACATCTGTAAAGTTTTAATCTATTTATAAATCAGTGGCGATTTGAAATGACTTTATATTGTACTGTGAGACTTATCGTAATAGTCTCGTGTTCTACGATGAAGATGACAATTTGAGCTCTATTACTGTAGCATTCATCTGCATCGCAGCTATTTTTCCTAATAATGCATTGTTAATTGTTACAATAGGCCTCACCCTGTTATACTAATCTGTTCAATTATCGCAATTTGTAAGAAACTTGATGAAATATATACAGTATTAAACAAATTTGTTCAATTTAAATAACTAATTTCGATAATTTTTGTGAAGTCTTCAAATTCACGGTAATTGGACAGATGCGTTTCACGAGATGTGGCTTATTGTTTTTGGAAGCAATTCGCAATTTTGGGGAAAAATCGTTGCACTGTTAATGAATCTCCCGGAATAAAGTAGTTAGAGTAGCCATTTTTAACGTTAAATTACCGGTAACTATTGTAAGTTTTGAACGAAGACTGACTATAATAACCGTATAACTACCGGTAATTAACTGGTTAATATCGTCGGTCTTCGTCCAAAATTTACGGTAAAATCCGGTAATTTAACGTTAATCAGATGATAATATGAGACATTCGCGACACTAATTCCGACGATATATCGTCGGTTTATAGAAAGAAGAAGATGATAATTACCGGTAAATTCAGATGTAAATTATCGTCGGTCAGACGATAAATTTCTGACTGGTTCCTATCCTAATTCAATCTTATTCTATACAAGTCGTATCCCTACCTATCCTCTCCTAACCAAACCTCTCCTAATCCAATCTAGCCTAAACACACTTATCCTAAAAAACTTTCCCTAAACTTTTCCTATCAATCCTCAGGAATCCTAACCTAATCTCTACCAATCCTTAGGTATACTTACCTTACCTGTTTCTACCATATCTTGCGCAACCTAACCTAACCTCCACTAACCATTTATTTTGTGCTCGAAGCAAAATAGTCACATCGTGAATGATTCCTCCGGACCTAACACATGAGTATGCATGTTAGACTTATTGATTTCATAAAAATACACAGGGCGATCGGAACTTTGTTGAAAAACTTTGATATTAGGTTGGGACCGTTGGAATAAACTTGAATAAACGTTGGAATACTTTTTACTCGGGTACTTATACTCGAAAATACTTCGTCAAAAAGTTAGTACTTGAAATTTGAAACGTAAAGGAGAAAAAATCGGGCTCTACGAGTGGCAGGGAAATAAAATGTGGCAGTTAAGAAAGCATTTTTCTTACAAAAACAAGGAAAATAACAAGATTCTTAATTATTGTGACCATGACACGTATTTTTGAATTCGGTTACGAATTTAGAAAGGATATTCAACGTGACGCCCATCTGTTGAGTCAAGGGCGTCCAAACGACGGTGCCATTGATTGCCAGACGCGATCGAAGATACCAGGAGTTTTACGAACCCTTGCGGAAGCATCAACTACAATTCTACCGATGAGGTCTTCTTCGGAATGAATCGGTATTTCGTAAACTGAACTCTTCAATTGTCTCAAGAAGTAGAAATCTACGGCCGTCGTATTAGGAGACAATGGTGGCCGTGTGAAAATTTCAAGTCCTTGTGGCTCTTCAAGGAAGCATTTTCAACCACGCGGTTATTGAGCAATATGTGTTTATTTAATTAAACGGTCTCAACTTAATTTATGCTAACGTTTATTCCACAAGGTGCCGATCACTCTGTTATTATTTTGCCATGTCGTTTCAAAGATGAGTTGCAGAGAATTTGCATTTAAGATTTCAATAGGCCTATTTCCAGAGGCTTGACTAAGTTGTGAGGCCCAGTCTTTATAATGAAGATTGGAGTGAAAAGTGCTGAAAATTTTGTCAAGATGATCCTACACTCTATCGACATCAGCTGCTGTTAGCCGGTTTTCTATAATCAAGTACAAACTTGATAGATGTTCTTCGTCATTGCATGGTAATTTGTGAGGTGTAGCATCTCAATTTTCTGTGTTCTGGCTTGTGTTTCAGGTTGTAACGGAAGTTATTATTTTTTAACGTAAATTATACAACCTTTATCTCTCTTGCAGGCAGAAGGCTTATCAACATTGTAGAATTCGCATGCATTTAAAAAAACTTAAGTCAGGAGATATCGTTCAGTTAAAATCTAATCATATTTCGTTATAATCTCGCGTGACGAGGTCGATTAAGTACAGATTGCATTCCTGCATTTTTGGCAGGATGCGTTGTAAGTTACCACACAATATTCCAATGTGATTACCGTTCTTTTGTTTAAGATTTGATCTTTCAGCTCGTTGACCATGGTAAGGTTCGTCATTTTGTTACGTATATCACTGTAGGAATTTTATCATAAAAATTTCTCTCCTTCAGTATTGATTTCTTTATTACTGACGTTTTGATAGTACGCGCCCGGTAATATGGATCAGCATTTCTAACTCTCTGAAAGATGCTCTCTGCGATTGCCTGGTGGAATTCATTTTTTAGAGCCAAAATTAATGCTTCGAAATGCCGTAGAAGTTCATCGTGCAGCAGCCTCAGTTCCTCAAGTGTTCCTACAGTGAAGAATGACAACATTATTATATACAGAACATTTTAACTCTTTTAGACGGCTCAATGTTACTATAGTTTTGATAGCAGAGCGGTAGAACACTCTACGTCCAAAAAGCTCTCGTTTGAACTCTGTTCGTTGTTCTAGTACAATGTTGCTTCCAACAAGGAAAGCCTGTTGATTTCTTTCTGTCGAATCCGTTTTCTTGATTTTTAAGTCGCCGTCGTTTCTTTTAACTGAGTATTGCAACGCGTAACACGCTTCTTAGTCCAAATCCTGAAAACACTAAATATGAGAGTGTGTTCAATTTTGTGGGTTGGCTGGTGAAATAGACTTGTTTCACCATCATTAGATTAGATGTTTCACCTCTGAAACCCTTAGAGTTTCAGAGCTGTTGTTGGTGTCGAGAGGAAATTGAAACGCATTAGTAGAGGAAATCTGGAATTCGAAGGAGGCAATTAATTTGTGCTTTCCATTGTCTGTTGATTTTAATATAACTTGGAGAAGAATGTGATAACATCAGACAGATTAAAAAATGTTCGACGTTTTCCAAGCATCCGTTCTGCGAATATTTTTCATTGCACTTATTTTTTCATACGCTGTATTTTTTCACTCGCTTGAATTCTGTCGGTGGAGGCTGCTTGTTGCACCATAATTCTATGCTTCATGCTCTGACTCGCAAAAGGCTCTCATGCCATGGATTAGTCCAGGATTACAGAGCACAAGGGATATAGGGTGAGTGCTGCGCAGAAAATATCACGAGATTTGAGTTCATGGCTTTCATCATTGTAATGAGCAATTTATTTCACCGGGTCCAAAATTGTCTGGCAAATAATTTTTGATGACAAATACTAGGCAAAAATATCTTGCATCCATCAAATTTGAGGAGTGCAATTTCCGTTATACATTCGAAGCTAAGGACTTATTTTCTACTCCAAATTTACTTTACACAATTTGTTATAAAGCTAGACCACTATAGCAACGCGTTGGGTCAGGTTGGTCATACATCTAATTTTCTGGGAAATTTTTCGAAAAATGTATTTTTTTAACATTGTACAGCGTAAAGGAATTTTAAACATTGCTCAATTCAAAGCCATGAACTTTCCCTTACTGTTATTTCAGCAAAAATAAGGGTTTGAAATGCAAGCCAACGAGATTTTAAAATTTTGAAATATAGTTTAGACCCCCGAGACTCGTTAAGTCAGGCCTTTTATAAATTATATTTTTATCATAGTAATAGGTTTTAATTTAGATCTTCTCGAGAGTAAAACAATTCAGCAAACAGCATTAAGTAAAAATACGTATTGAAGGGTCACTAGGGAATTAGATCTCATAATAAACATTTGTGAGTAGAGTAACGTCCCCACAAGACAGTGTGTGGGTTATAATATGCCAGTCGAAGTACGAGGGTTATTTGGGAAGTAAGGTTCTAATCGCCGTAGCTGATCGAATGCCGTGCGAACTTTGAAATGCGCACACGCACCGACTCGCGGCTTGCCTCGCTCGTCAAACGACGCCATTTGCATTGGTAATGATGCAGTGTTTTGTTCACATTGTTTGTTCAATTTGTTTAAAACAGTTGATCAACCCGCCGACAGTGAAATGCGCTCAGGAATTTAACTGCAAAGAACGTTTCAGCACTGAAAATTAATTTACACGTAAAGGAAGAATATTTGATGAGTGACATAGTATGTGCGGAAGTGGATGAGAACTTTCATGGACGGACATGAAAATGTCCATGATGAACCGCAATCAGGACAACTATCCCCTAGGCATACAAAAGCTTCTAGAATGAGAACTTATGACGACTGTTTAAACAAATATGGAAACTAAACGGAAAAAATAGAGAGACAAATTCGGAATTGAATAACCAATTTTTCGAGAAAAAAATTCGAGCGCTTATGTTTTTTAAGAGTGGGGAACTACCACTACATATTTGATTTACCAGCTGCTTCGAAGCTGAAAAGATTAATAAATACAAGGACACCAAAGCTCCACATTGAATTTTATTTGTCGCCTCTCAACGCCGAGGAAGAATCTTAATATTAGCAGGGCAATCGGTAAGTTACCTAACGCAATACGGCTAGTAGCCAACTCAGAATATTACTTTTTAAAAAGGACAAATTCGTCCTGAAGTAAATTTATTGAGTTAGATTAAAATACGCATATAATTTTAAGTGGTTCAAAATTGGGGTGTCTGGCAAATGACGGTCTTCAGGCACTGAAAAGAAGACTCTTGTGGAGCTCTCTGTTTCAGGGCACAGGGCAAACGACGCCAGCAAATACTGATGACACGGTGTACCAACGGAACTTCAATGTGCCATCTTATCCCTAGCACTTCAGGATGACAGAAGAACCGTTCGCGCTAAACTGACGATTGAAGCCGGCCGGCACAGAACCAGGGTTACAACCCGGGCAAGAGCAGCCAAACCGCGACCCACGCCTCCAGCCTCATCAGCTGCATTTAAAAATGAAGAAATGTACTCAAATATACTTTACCAAAGAAATGTTATTAAACAGAGATATTCAATAGGTTTAGAATGAGTATAGCAGTTAACTGTTAAAGTAATTTACCCAGATCGGCTACTGGTGTCCCACAAGATGGCTTAATTCGCTATTTAGGTTGAGAAGCACGAAGTGCGCAGTGCGACGCAAAACCAGCTAGAGATACTGAAAAAATAGGTACAATGTAAGAACGAAGTCTACCATCCTAGTAAATGTGTACAATGAGTTAGTTCAAGCAATTGACAAATATTAGGAACACGAAACCAACCTGAAGAATTTTATCCTCCAGTGCGCGTAGCGACTATTAGACGATAGGAGTATAGGCGATATAGTGTCGCAACACAGTTTAATAGTAATAAAAAAAGGCAGAAGCCCAATAGTAGTTTAATAGAAATAGTTAATAGGAAATAGTAGTTAATAGCTAATATTTTAATAGTTTAATAGAGACGGCGGTGCACTGCGATAGGGTAAAGTTGCCCCACTTTTAGAGCAGCGAACACGCCTTTTAGAGGAAAGTTTATTGCGGTTTGAAACCCGCCTTAACCATGCAATTATTTAACGAAGAGAACCTAAATTTTACACATTCACACTCGCAACCAAGCCATAGACTTATTAAGCATGCAGGAAGAAGAGTTGGAAGCGTTGGGCCGGCTACCGTCGCAAAACTTCACGCCACGAGCCGAGCGTGCTCTCGACGTGCCGACGTAACAGGTGACTCCGACCGAGACGCAGCCTGAGCCCGACACAAAACCGCCTGGCTGCCTGTTTACCTGACACCACTACCCTTTAATATGCGCTGCTGCTGCGCGACCTCACCTGCCACGCAGCATCAGCAGTTTACGTTAATAGTACAGAAATCGAAGTACACCACGAACGAATTTGTGGGGAAATTTCCCAACATAAGAAATTGGACATTTGTTTCCGAATAACCCTCTTAGAGTATGAATATCTTCGTAGAGTAGGTATTAGTGAAGGACTCAAACTACCAGCATTACGAAAAACGGAATTATGTTCATGTTTTGTTATTCATAAAAACACATTATTCTATTTTCTCTTGGCTTATTTACGAAAGTAGGTAGCTGAATTTCCCTTTATGGTACCAGGTAAGCTGAGCGTGGACTGCAACGACCAAGGAAACCAACAAGCCAGCAAACAAACAACTCATCAAGATTATCGGAGGTTATTAGCATTCTAGGCAACCTGTGGACCGTTGAGTCAAGTTGTTTTGTAATTGAATTTCATTTTAAAAATAAATTGATAGTCTACCACACTATTTCCGACCGTAAAAATAACTTACTATCAACAAAAAATTCTCTTTTTAAAACCTTGCTGAAGAAACAGAAGAAATGATGTTCGCAGAATGAACACTAGTAGTAGACCGTATGTTTCTACCGCGTTTGAGATCAACATGATGCAAGGAACACATGCGTTTAGTCACACTGTTTGAAAAGCCATGTTCACTCCAAAAAGTGAATTTTCCTTTTTCTCTCATGTTTATCGTCAATGATTATCCTTTCAAGCACACTTCTATGCAGGTAATATGCTATCAGGCAGATAAGTGATCAAATGCGAACATAAGCTTTCATCGATATTCGATCTGCACGAAGTATTGCAAGCCTGCTTTGGATATTCTGAAGTATCTCAGTTGGCCTATGAATAAGCAAAAGGTGGTTCATTTTTGAGCCTTCAATCGGTTCAGAAATACCGAAAAAAACGTAGATCGTGCAAAAACTGCAATGAAAGATCGTCCTCGGTGTGTTCGGCCTTCCAGGCTCAAAAGTGCGATCAGTTGCAGGGTTGCGTGGAATCTGCGTCTCTTCATGTCGAAAGTGACAGCAAAACTGTACATTCCCAGGGAATCTCTAAGTCGAATAGTGAAAAAGAACTTAAAACTCTCCTCTTTGAAATTCTCAAAAGTTCATAGTGTAACAATTACTCCGAAAAAGAAGAGACTTGATAGAAGTCGTACACTACTTGATTCTTTCGAAACTTAATTTTCGAACAATGTTCTGATCCCAGGCTAGGAATTTTTCACTGTGGAAAAAGCCAGTGGTAGTCAAATTGTCTGTTTTTTTGGCAAAAATGTTTCAGTTCTGTCCATATACAGGAGGCAAGAAATATCTAACGAACCTAAAAACGCATCAGTGGTGGTTAGTGCTGAAGTGTCTTCGAAGGGCAACAATCCTGTTGTTTTTGTCCTAGAGGGATTGAGGATTAGGGCATGAAACTACGAAGACTTTGTGTTTGAGCTCGTGGCGAAGCACTTGAGCCATGACGTGTTCAGTGAGGGTCCAATTCTCTGTCGATAAGGTGGGGCGCCTACCACTCATGACAATGTTCTAGGCTTTTTTGTCGAAGAAAGAATGACTTCCTTCAAGCTCTGATCTCAACCTGATGGACTTCAGCATTTAGTCCATCTTGGAGGCTAATGCCTGTGCTAAGTCCTGCCGCTCAGGACCTACTCTGACGAGATCCTTCAGCGCGAATGGGACAAAATCCCATGAGAAGTGTAGCGGGATTTTGACGAAGCTGTGCTTAGGAGACTGAAAGCTGCATTAAAAGAAACGCGTTTAGCTAAACGATAAACCACTGAAGCGCTAAGTCCTGCCGCTCAGGGCCTACTCTGAAAAGTTTTTTTCAGCGCAAATGGGACAAAATCCCATGAGAAGTGTAGCGGGATTTTGACGAAGCTGTGCTTAGGAGACTGAAAGCTGCATTAAAGAAACGAGCCTAAATAATTACATTATGTGCAGACAGAACAAAATTATAGATATATCGAACATGAAGTCAGCTTTTAAAAAAATTAGTTGAGATTTAACGCACTTATTTTATTGAAACCTTTTGACAGAACTTACGAGTGACTCAGTATCTTGGCATAACAATTCCGAAAAATTTTCCTCAGTGCCCTCAGAACACAAGTTTGATTACCAAGCCATTGCCAGACAAGCCGACCTTAAAAATAATTTTTCTCTGTACGTCTTACATTCGGACTCATTCCTGCAACTGAACGATTCGTCGGCGCATATTGCCTGCAGTTTAATCTGCTCGAGCCTCGCTTTTCTTGACAACTATAGCTACATCTGCTACCAATAAAAATTTAACTAGAGTTGGTCGTGCAACAACATTTTGAGGATATTTTAAGCCGATGGAGAAATACAGTATGAAGAAACTTACTATATGAATTTGGTCATAACATTTTCATGTACTATTCACTTAAATCATTGTGATGAAAAACTTGCATTATATCTTTTCTTTGATACCTAAGAAATTTCGATTCGAAATTCCTAACAAGTTTAATATTTACAGTATATGCTTACAGCATTCAACCACAATAAATTAATTTTATCGAGTTTGAAATAGTCCCATGGGTTTTGAACACAATTTTCAAAATAGTCTCTTCGGTCGGAGGCAGTTACTCAGAAAATATATTTCAAATTTGTTGCGAACTTGCCTCAAACTCTGCCTCTGCAAACACGAATTGACGAAGAGGCGTTGCTCTTAGGTGAGTTGTTCAATGAAAGCATGGTAGTTCAAATTTTTTAGATGACTTGGAACTCATTTATGTCCACGCTTCAGTTTTCGTTAGCATGATTCTGATTGTTGCACATATTGCAATAAACAAAAAAAAACTTTTCGACTCATTCCACAGTAATTAACTGTTAGGGTTGGGCTTAGGACTGAAAAGTCCACCCTGCCTAATAACTCCATTAATGAGTCTGTTTAATTGCTAGCGTCGAGGGTAATGCGAACCAATCCTTTCTTTTCACGATGATGGCGCTCTCAGAGCCGCAGTCAAGAGCTCTCGTTGATTTTGTTGTCCGTCAATGAGGAAAATTTTCAAACTGAAAGAAAGGCTTTGAATTCTGCTCCACAGAAGAGCTTCAGCTCAATGTGCCTCTGTAAAGAGAACTGTTCACGGACTTCCATCTACGATATCGAGCTCGTCACTTGGCCTGTTTTCGATTACGGTCCAAACGAGACGCGGCTGCCACGGAGGAATAACTGCGATGGCGAGATGAACTGAACTCAAATCTTCTGCGTGAGATCGGTAAGATTGTGGTGTGGACGACCGAATGAGTGGGATGTGTGTGCATAAGATTGTTGTTGAGTGATTCAAAAGAGTAAAGATAATTTGATTTCCATTGAGCCTTCTTCTGTGTGGTAGTTTTTCAACTTTTCAGAGGCTTCAACAAAACCCGGAAGCAAAAACACGGTGATCTATTTTCAGTACATGTAGGTGAAGAAATTTAACTGAAGTGAAACAGTTACACTTTGACAACGTGTTCCACTCTCAGCCTTGGTAACGATGACCATGGTGACTTGCGTGAGCAAAAAGAGATTTCAATTGGTAGCATTCAAACATTTCGAAAGTATGAGAAATGTTGGGATGAAGGAATTTTTGCCTGTCTTTCAGAGACGCGCTTCATGATTCTATTTGCATGTTTTTCTACACTTGTCCGACTAGGTCAACACCATTTCAAATTCAAATTAAAAATTCTAAATGCAAACTAGATATTTGCCGGTTTAATTGAATTTTACCGTGCGACAGAATAAAGCCACTGAATTAAGAACTAAAATAATTTTACAAGTTCAAATTTTTCAACAAAAAAAGTGTTATGTTTTTGAATGCAATGTATTCCGATTACTATACACAATACAGTATTATGATTACAAGTTATATGTCTGGAATATTGGAATTAAAGAGCAATTTAATTTTTTGTTCACAATCTGTACATATGAAGTACGGTAACTATGCATCAATTTATGTAGAAAACATATATACAAATATACAAATTGATGTGCAATCTCCTAAGGAAACAAAGCATTTACGAGAGTCTCGAGTGGTATGTTACAGATAAATTGGAAGCGGAATATAAAACACAAGGAATCGTTGCATCATAGAATGGTTTCACCCCCTAAATTATTTTGGTGTTAGTTACTTCCACAAGATCTTTTTTGTTATGTTGAAACATCATGATTTTTTCTGAATTGAGTCCATGCTTTGCAATCTATTTTTCTTCTCGTTTACAATTTTAGCATCGATTATTTCAAGCTAGCGTTGTAATAATGTTGAAGGAATTTATCGCCATTTCAATAGGAGTATCAACGATTTTTATTTAAATTTATCTGAACTTTTTATGGCCCCCAATAATTTTCATTTAGATTTTTTTAATTTTGAAACGTAATCCAGATTTACACCTCAGTAATTATAATCCTCATTTCAGCAATCTGTAGTTCTATTGGTCTTAAGTAATTCATCTAAAATTAAATTTTAAATTTACTAATTTGCATTGGATCTTCCTTAGTTTTGATTTAACGCTTAATTTTTATTTAGAATTTGGGCAATTTTATTTAAAAGTGAAAATGATGAAATTTTTAAACGGAAAAACGATGAAAATATATTTCAAGTTAAAGTGACTTTCAATGTCCGGAAATTCTGTTACCGTTTTTTTGACAGCAATAACCCACGGCACTAACCTGCCGTTGCTAATCGGGAAGGTTTTGCTCAACTGATTTGCAACCAGGAAGTTGGAATACATGCAGCAATATCAGCCTCACGTAAGTGAATGCGTGAGCAATCCCTAAGAAAATCTTAACTGGCAACTCGACCTGTTATTGATTCGTGTCTTGGGATTGAGAGTGCAATGAAGACAAACACCAATATCTGATTATTTCAAATACTCAAGTATGTTTCGCCCCTGTTAAGCAAGTCTTAGACGAAGACGGCCAAAGACTGAGGTCATGCCTGCGAAACTGAAAGAACATGAAGTGACTGATTGGACATGGGCTGTAGCGCAGAACTGATGAAGCAAGGCATAAAAGCTTTTGTTTTAATTTTGACTGAGAAGCATGCGTAGATCATGGATACTGAACTGAAGAGAGCATGTAAAAACATCCGCAGTCTCTCGAACAGACCACGTCTGCACAGATGCGTTAACTCTGATTCTTTTCTGTTCTTTTCAATTAAGTTCCAATTTACCAGCATAAATTCAGTCGTTTCTTACTAATTTTTACAACATTGGTTTCTGGGAATCTAACCACACAATTTCTATACATGTTTTCACTAAATACTCGATGCCCACTGATGCTCTCGGTAACCACACAGCCCGCATTGCGTTGCTGACACTGCACCACATTTAGTGCTGCTTGTACCGAAAATTTTACCACTCTTTCTAGTCTCTGCACAGCTTGTATTGCTGCCATCCACTGAGCACAAAGTTTACAATGCGGGTCCTGCTAACCACCACACTATACATAAATGTGTGGAGTTTGCAGTAGTAGCGTGTAGTACTAGTAGAACAGAAAATTGTTAAGTATTTCGTGATGGAGTTCTTCTCAATTGCCGTGAACAAATTTGTTTCGAACAGAACCATTCTTGGATTTTATCATTTCTGTATCTTCAGTTTTTTAGAACCAATTGTTTCTCACGGTTTAAATTCAAAATTTTAAATTAAAATCAAATTGTGATGAAATTATAGTTTAAACTTTTTTGTTTAAACTATGAGAAACAATTGACAATGGTCTGGTTAAAAAGAAGAAGAAAAAAATTATCAGCCCCTAAAATCAGTAATTAACATATCTGGGACAGTCACACAGGATATTGTTCAATATTTGAACAGTTCACTGAAACCATATTTGATCACAACGTGTACTGTACGTTCTGCAATCAAAATTTCGCAATGTATAAAAAACTGGCATAAATTAGTCCTCGCACTATAGCCCCTCTTGACAAAACAAATTTATTCACCAACATGCTCGTGTCAGATTTGAAAACATCATTATTGATGCAGCCTGCTCACATCCATCTATACCAGCAGCGCCCCATCCACCAGTAATCCTTCAGCAGTTTCTCAAGATCTGCACAACGTAAACTACTTTCGTCTTCAATTGAAACACCTTCATCCAAGATGATAGCGTTTAAATAGGGTTTCCATTGGACGCGAAATTTGGTGTTTTTTATGTTAATTTGGAAAGAAAATTCTAAAACGCAATTTAGAGTCAAACCCAGTTTCACCTAACTGATGCGTCAATGAAATTTTTGTGTTTTTCAATACTATGTCCTTTATCTGTTATTTTATTAACAGACTTCAGACAAACTCTGTACTTGAATTTACAGTAGAAGAGATGACTGGGAGTTATTTTCAGTTTTTTATCACGAAATTACACTTAAACTTTGTTCTTCACATACAAACAAATGTATGCACAAAACCAACCAACCCTGATACTTTTACCAGTTATGAGTCGTTTATTGCATTGTCATGTTAAAAATCAGTAATCAAAACTTTACCTCAATGAAGCGATAAAATATTGTTCAGACTGGTACTCAACTCACGGTGAGTTGGAAGCTTGGAACAGCTCAGGCAAATTTTGCTAATAATAAATAACCCCATAAGCTCGCTGAGAGCACAATTAAAAACTCGCTTACAAAGTATTTAGAATCAAATTCTCCGTCGAGTTCGAATGATATTGTTATACTTTTCGTTGTCTTACCTTGCGACCTTTTGTAAAATCTATCAAACTTTTAAAATTTGTCTTAAAGCAACACTTAAAGCTTAAATTTTAGGAGACCGCAATTACTTTTGCGACTATTTTTAAAACCATTCAAGATATCTCCTATTTCTTACTCGATATGCTTCAAGTTTATTTTTGGGCTTAATTGTTAGATCTCTATGACCTCAGTGATACGCAGGTCGATTACGTTGTTAAAAGATGTCAAAAGTTGGATCGTTCATGCGATATTGAAAAACGATTGAACTTACGAAGAGTAGAATTATGTTCCACTCCAGCTACATAGAAGCTAGCCGTAGCTATATTAGATACCCGATTAATACACTCGAAACAAGATGTGACAGACATACTTCAAGCAGCACTCACCAGCATTGCGGCAAGGATCATGGCATGAACGATCCAACTTTTGATATCTTTCAACGACGTAATTGACCTGCGTATCGCTGGGGTCATAGAGATCTAACAACGGAACCCAATACTTAACTTGAAGTGCAATGAGAGCCTTAGTTTGTTTCGGTAGTTCAGTATGAGAAGCCAGTTTCATCTTTCAGGAATCAGCAACTTATTCTCTTTGTATTCACAGATTCTTTCGTCAGCGTTAGCATTGCTCACGATAGCATTCGGAAAATATGCCTTGCAAACTTACTCTCAATAATTTTGCTTTGAAATTCTATTAAATGAAAACATTAAGATAAGTTTTCTGATAATCGCGGAAGTATATAGCCTGAAGTTGAAAAAAAAAAGTTTTAAAGTACGGTTCGTTTTTATTCACATATATAGAAAAACTTAGCAGTGATGAGTTCTCCATAGTTACCGTCAACTCGAAAAATGATTGGCATTCCATTGTGAACTAAATGCCAATTTATTTTTTGTTATAGCAATGATAATAGGAGCCGTCGGGGACAGAGAAATTTCTCTGAAGACTGGCAATTTTGCAACTTTGCTCAAAAGTCAGAGGGGGATCCGAGGCCTACGAATGAT
This sequence comes from Platorchestia sp. MABIK, assembly GCA_014220935.1. NCBI lineage: Eukaryota > Metazoa > Arthropoda > Malacostraca > Amphipoda > Talitridae > Platorchestia > Platorchestia sp. MABIK. The sequence goes on along the minus strand of JACJUY010001079.1, from coordinate 59,305 downwards.
ATGCCATCAAAAACCGCCAAGGGTAAGCTGTGAGGTACTGATAGTCTCACGTTTTTCCAAGTTATACCCTAAATAGAATGAAAATATGAAGCACACCTTCTTTATGGAGCACACCTTCTTTTTGAAGAGGGACTAAGAAACAAAATGTGTAACAAAAACAGCAGTTTATTTAGCAAAACAAAAATATCTAACAATTTAAACAAAATGAAATGCAAATCTACAATGAAATCATAATTCGGATTAAATCAAGCACGCCGTTATCACTATATTAGTAAATTAAACAAATGTGAGTTAGTACTTTCAAGCTCTTAGCCGTCCCCCTTTGACCGAATTTTCAGAAAAAATGAAAACATGATTTTATCAAGTGCTTGCGGAGTTCTGCATACTCAGCGCCCATCGCATCAGGTGATCGTAGGTCTAAGTAAAGCGAGACAAGCGTACACAGTAAAGTTAAGTGCTGATTAATGATCGCGTACCCTTAGCGAGAAATATGGAGGAAGAAAAGTAGCCATCAATGCGATTGGTTGTTGGAATTATTCCATTTGAATTTTCGTGGAAAACCCCAGATGAAGAACTCGAAAATATGTTTTCATACTTCCAATCTGTGATTGAAAAAGGAACATTGTAGATCTGATTAAGTCATTCTTTTTCATTGAGAGAATGGATTATTACGAAATATAAATTGATTCTCAGTGACAAAATAATTAACAGAAGATAGAACACAATTACTCATGAAATAGTGACACTTAATAAGAAATATACTGCATTATAGAACGTAAATGGATCAAATTTTCGAAGCAGACTTTAAAAATATTCACATCATTATTTTTTTGGAAGGCAGCTCGTATCAAATCAGACCACTCTCAAATTTTGAGCAATTCGAAACATAAGTTTGAAAATAGTCTTTGAAGCACTTTTTTAAGGAAAATACTTATAGGACGAGAAACTAAGAGTATTAAGCAGGAAACATTTCTTTTTACCTAACTGTGATGTCAAATATACACAAGGGTCAAGGACTTTCTAAGAAAGGGCATGGACACTTGAAATCTTGGATTCGCTAGCGGAGTTCATCACTATTCTCGTCATGAAGTTTATATTTTCCTCAAAACCATGAGTAATTGTAGTCTTTGAGTGTGATGATCAAAGCAGTCCAGCCAAACAGCAGTCGAGACAAACAATAACAAAAACTATTTACCTTAATACGTATGATGCTGTGATCGTCTTGTTTGTTTTTAAATTTGTTTGAAAGCTTGCGTGCTTGTTGATATGTTTGTATAAATGTCAAAATCGACGCTCTGTTTGCAGGAATATGATAGACGAAATTAAACATTTTACTTTTAACAATAACTTGGGGCAAAGTACACAAGCTAATTTTGACACTAATGAGAAGTAAAATTTAATTTTCTCAAAAGCTGTTTGCAGATACGATCTGTTACAAATGTAGACCTCTCAAATAATATTCAAAATGTATACAAAACACGTGGTTATGTAAACGGAAAGTGCGAAAAACGACGTAGCTATTTCAACATTGAGTGAAGAACAAACCAATAATGATGCTAGCAAAATTTTAAACAACTACACTGTTCGTTGAATACAATCTTATTTCAACAAACTCTTGAAAATTTGTTTTTTGGCTGCGACCGCTAATGTTTTGAAGTTTGAAGTTTCTTTAGGAAGTTCGATACAGCCATCTAAATCATGTCTCGTGGAACATTGATTTAGTTTGATTTTGCTGCTCATAGATCTTCAGTTATTTACCTGGAAACATTTTCGCAGTATTTAGAAAGAACGTCGAGAGGTATGCAATGTGGCACTAACTGAACTCCATAGAATGTGAGGATTATGATCGGCGAACAATTTCTATATCTCAGATTGAGAAAACTTTCGCTAATTCTACAGCAACACGTTTTTTCGAGAAAATAAAGGCTCCACATACCGAAATCTCAAAAAGCACCCCAGACAGTAGCCTCAGCTGATTGCAGTGGTCGTTTATGCTATTCAAGAGGGCTATTACCAGACAAGTACATAAGATTTTGTTTATTAATCTTTCACGACAAAGAAAAGAGCCCTTCATCTCTGCAGATTGCGGCCGCGAATCAGAAAAAAATTCAACACCTTTCTGGTCCTTAATTTTACTCCTTTTCAAATCTTGTATATGGGCCAGATCTAGGACAAAAAATATTGTTCGTCCAAACACGAAGCATAAGTAAAATTGTATTGACAATGATTGAGTTGCCGTCCCTCAGTATTCTAAAGTTTGGAGGTTAACCTTAAATCCAGGAAGATTTGAAAAACTGAATGCGTAATCTATTGGGCAATACCAGAAACCGGGCTTCTTTGTGCAGTACATTTACGATTCTTTCGGTTATGCCTCATCGAATTGTAACTTTAATGGGGCGCGGAAAAGTGGTGATGTTGTAACGACCCTAATATAACCAATGCTGCCTCGAAAACTGTGAAATCGTGTAACAACACTGTATGCAACGGCCGCGAGTTGAAAAGTGCATCGATAGCCTTTGACTTTTTAGTGAAACCTGATTTCTGTTCATGTGATTCTCTGGTACCGGTGCCGTGATTAGACTTAAAAGTACTCAGAAACATGTCTGGCATAATTGGTTACATCGAAAAGAAGATAAAATGACAGGAAAAACCCCTCCCCATCCCCTAAAGAGGGAGGGACGAGCTCGCACCAGCAATCCAATCTCAGCCTTTTTACATCATCAAGTTAACCTCTGTTTGCCAATATCTTGCTTTGTTACATCTAGTAGTAGCAGAGAGCTGTATTTGACGGTGACCACGGCATACCGTAACGATGACAGTGCTCATAAGTCTCAGTTTGGCTGCGGCCGTCACGAGTGGGGATGTCGAAACTTTGGGCTGTGCACCATCGCCGCCTGTCAAAACACTGATTTCCACCGATGTCAAGAAATACTTTTCTTTTTCTAACCCCTTCTTCAATTTTGAGGCTAGAGCAATGCGTTTTTTTGCATTCGCTTGTACATTGAATTAAAAAAAAAAATAAACCCAGAATTTTAAATTTTGCTTCTGTTTTTGAATTATATGTCACGATTTTTGAAGAAAATTTGAAAAAATCGCGATAAACATAAATAAATGAATAACTCAAAACAAAGCATAATGTTAAATTTTGCGTCTAATCTTTTTTAAAATGATAGAAGTAAAATTGAATTCAAGAAACTGCATCCCTCTAGCTTTAAAATTGAGGAAGGACATATGTTTTGAAAAAGTAAAATCGTTTTCTTCGAATAACTTGTTTCCTATGGGTCAAATGAAAAAAATGCCACGGTTAAAAAAGGACTTAGAACAACGTTTTCAATACGTGTACGTATTTGAAACGTATCTGCAATAAAACAAAATTTTTCGAAATCAAGGTAAGGTTTCCACGTAAGTAGAACCCAAGAACTCGTTTCTTTCGCCACATGCTACTTTATTCTAATAGCTCCTCTAAGATTGCTCTTGATCTTCTCCTAAAAAATGGTCGACGTGCGTGTTTCATAATCCTTTTCACTCAATTATAGAGCATTAGAATGGCTTTCAATGGACTAATCAAATGTATGAAATATCTTGTGTGGGAATATAATTTTTTTCAAAATGTTTTGCGTAGCTACTTCATCTCAAGGAAAAGTAATCTAGTGATAAACATTGAAAGGAAGACCGGAAAAAAATGTGTTTCTAAATAAGTTTAATCAAATCTTGAGTTTTCAAAGATTTATATTTATTTTTAGTTTGTAGGCCGTAAAAAGAAAAAAATTATTATGACAATGGATCAATACATTCTGCATCGCTATTGTTTGACAATAGAAAACGAAAACGCCGGGATTAACAAGTTTATTTGAGGAGTTGAGTGGAAATTTTAAGTGACACGGAAAAATCTTGATCATTGAGGGAGAGTCAATGTTTAGCAATGAAAATGCTTTCCCCTAATTTTCAAGCTGTTACGGAAAATGATGTCACGTGCAACTATGAAATTCCTAAGTATGTGAGTGTTAGATTCCATTGCATGATTCCGAGTACTACTATTAGGTACGTGGTAAACTTGAGGGTTACCCGTATGTGACGATATTCCATTTTGCCCAACAATGCGAGTCTGCATGTGAGGTTTTGTCTCTCAGCAATAGGTGGCACCACACTGGTCGCACGAATACCACTACACGACTTTACTTCGCAGTTGATTGGGAATACGATATTTTATATTGAATGAACAGTCAATTGTAAGACGGTTTTTGAAAATTTCCCTGATATGAGTCTCTGTGCGAGGGTAATACATGCTAATTATTCAGTTTATTTTATCCCTGATATTAATTACACTGGTCACACGAATACCAATACACGACATAGCTTTGCATTTGATTGGGAATACGGTGTTTTATACTGAAAAAACTGTCAATAGTAAGACGGTTTCTGAAAATAACTCTTATACGAGTACCTATGCACGGGTAATACATGTTAATTATTCAGTTTATTTTATCCCTGACATTTGCATTCACATCTGATAGAAAAACATAGTAATTCAACTTCTAAGGGACGATTACGCAGGACTGTTTAATGCTCTACACCTTTTTCACATCAAATTAATCCAAGTCAAGTTCAAATTAATCCAAGTCAAGTTCAAATTAATCCAACCCTAAGTTGAGTTAAGAATTGCCATAATCACTCGTTAATTTGAGCGTTTTTTGTGTTTTATATGTATATATTAGATGTGATGTGCAAGAAAAATATCGTTCCTTTCTGCAAGCAATGCACAAAATTTCTGCAATATAAAAACAAGCTGTCGTAAAATGTGGTAAGTATCCAGCATCAGGAGGCAGAGTGTGATTCAGATCTTTGAGCGGAGTAACACATAGAAGTCAATTATAAAAACTACGTAGTATACTACACATTAAAGTTGTTTTACAATTCTACATTAATGGCAGTATGCATCCATAAATATTTATGTTCAAAGGAAATTTTATGTTACATATCCACATAGTAGTATCGAGTATTAATTTACATTCATATTGAGATTTATTTATTTGCGTGAAATTCAACTTTATCACATACATTAAATCATATTAGCGTGCAACTACATAAATTAAGATTGGACGATATGTAGATTTAGACTTTAAAATAAATGTAGCAACGAAGTCTGTTCTGCTTGTTCAAACAATTTTTGTAAAAACAATTGACAATTTGTTTCATCGACAGAGATGATATATTTGCCTTCGCCTATTCATTTGAAGCGATGGCATAATTTTTATTGTTAATTCAGGATTGTATATGTGTATTTACGTACTCATATAAATTGTAATCAAATGGTATCGTACATAAGTACTCGGGGAATCGCATTTCCATATTTATTTTACAGGTTAAATACACATATCGTCCAATGGTAATCTTTTGTAGTTGCATGCACACATGATTATATATATTTTTGATAAAGTGGAATTTCTTGTATATAAGTCTCTATACCAGTGTAAATTAATCCTCGATACTATCATGTGCATGTGTAACATAAAATTACCTTTGAACACAAATATTTGAATGAATGCATACTGGCATTAATGTAGAATTGTAAAACAACTTTAATGTGTAGTATTATTCGAAGTTTTTAGAATTGGCTTTTATCTGTTACTCCACTCAAAGATCTGAACACACTCTGCCTCCTGATGCTGGATACTTACCACATTTTACGACAGCTTGTTTGTATATTGCAGAAATTTTATGTATTCCTTGCTGAAAGGAAAAACGTTCTTTTCGCTCATCACAAACAATAGAGACATATTTAACACAAAAAGCTGAAATTAACAAGTGATTATGTCAAATTTTTAATTCAACTCAGGAATGGATTCATTTTAATTTGACTCGGATTAATTTTAACTTGACTTGGATTAATTTCAACTTGACTTGGATTAATTTGAACTTGATTTGGATTAATTTGAACTTGACTTGGATTAATTTGAACTTGACTTGGATTAAGTTGGATTTGACTTGAATTAATTTGAAGTGAAAAAGGTGTAGATTTGATCTTTATTAGGAATTGAATATTTCTATTGCCATTCCTCAGAACATACATCATCACATTATGTTTTCCGAAAACTAGGTCTATTCGCGATTCAACTTCATCTCAAATTTTAAGATTTTCAGTTCACAGCGTGTTAAAATTCTTCTCAGATCGTTCATCATTTTTACAACTAAGTCGAATTTCACACAGCTCAAATTTCAAATACAACTATCATTTTTCAGCTCAAATGATTACGTTAATGTTTCTTGTCTCCTTTCAAAACGAAAAAAACTTTATAAATAGACTTAGAGTAAGGATGAATAAAAGAGCAAAGAAGATCGCATTATATTAAAATCGTCGAGCCGAACTGAAAAGTCGCAACTCTCTGCATGAGAGCGAACAGCAGATTAGGGAGGGGAAGAGAGTAATTGTTTAGTTCGAAAACTCCTACCGGCATGCTCAACCACACGAATATCCAGAGCTCGAATGGTCGAACCCACGTATTCAGACGCACACCGTGCGCAACAATATCTATAAATGACGGAGGAGAGCATGCCTTTAGGTAGTTTGTCCTTGTAATTGAAATGTTTTTCCCTTTTTAATACGCATTAACTGATACTGTTTTGAAGTCGACATGTAAAAAGTATCTAGGAAGCAACAAGTAAAGATTTTTTTTGTGCTTTTCGGACTGCTTGTCCGAAATAAAAAATAAAATAAAATTAAATAAAAAATAAAATTGCTTCTTGCGAGCAGTAGGTAATGGTACACGGGAGTAAAATCTACGATTTAAAAAATTCTTGACACATGAAGTTACCAGTCATGAAGGGAAACCTTTTTGACTAAGAAACAATTTCAAAAACTCAAATTCGCTATGAATGAAATGAAATGAAGAGCAGACACTGTACGTCCTAGAGAGTAATGTTTTGATACTGTTAATTTTAAACATAAGTGGGCAGAAACTAAAGAAACTCATTCCTAGGCCAGTGACTGTTTGTTGCGAAAAACAGAGCTTTGAAAACTGGCATCTTTACGGGTAATTTTACTATTCAAAAATGAGAGCGAATTGTGCTTCTTAGTTTCCATAGTAAACTTAATATTGGGGTGTTGAGAGTTTTGATACGCCAAAAATAAATTACAATGCATGGGACTTTTAGACAGTAAGAAAGTATCGTCTATGTATCGTCTGTAAAATACCGACTTGAAATCCACAGGGCAAGAGTCAAGCCATCGTTGTTCGTGATAGCATATAAAAATATTAGCCAAAGTGGGCCCCAGGGGCAGACCCATACTAAACCAATCAATTTATTGATAAAAGTTGTCACCAAACATAAAAAATGAATTAAGAACAGAGAGCTGAAGGAGGGTTTGAACAGAGACTTGGTGAGACCAATGACTAAGTCTAAGCTAGCAAAAATTAGTGGAGACAAATGTCAATTGTTTCATGCAACGGGATATTAGTAAAAAGGCTCTCGACATCAAAGGAAACCATAAATAGTTCGTTGGCATTATTGAAGGACTTAGAGGAATGACTCAGTAGCCGATAGTTGCCAGTTACCGATATTTTAAACTCAACTTCAGTTTGCGTTAGTAGAGGTGCATCATTCTTTCTGTAACCACCTGCGTAAACACGTGTAGGCATCTACCCTACTATATAATTGTTATAAGTTTCGTGTATAAGCTCAACGATATGTTGTTGCTAGAAACAAAAACAAACACCAGTGGTGCAGTTTAAGCCATTTTCTATGACAACAGCCTGCCATTTTGCTTCAAATATTCGTGTATGTTTCTCAACTCTCAAGTTTAAATGAACCGGGGCCATGTTTACTCTTGTATTTACATAATTGTGCTTCATCTGTGAAAATTCAGCATTGAAATGAAAGGGTGAGCAACTACAATTGAAAAATCGGCTATTGGTATAGAAAATTGTGCAATTTCTTTAAGCGATTTCCGATAATAGTCCGATCGGAAACTGAATGACAGGATTAAATAACCGATATGCTTATAATTATGTTTCCGATACTAGTCACAATGTGTTTTTCCGCTGATCCGGCTTGCCAGAGGGTATTTTTGTAGCTGAAGTGCATTTTATCAGAGCGTAGTCACATATTTATATCCATGAATCTGATCCTTTTCAGATGCGATTCTTTAGGGCACACTTTTTGATATTGGTTTATTTACGAGTAAATGTGTCTTTTTGGATTAGTTTTGATAATTTCGATATTTTGGATATATTGTTGATTTTTGTTAGAAGCTGAAAATTTTGATTCTTCTTTTCGCACCCGTTTTCTTTATTTCTTTCATGATAGACCCGCCTATTTTCAACTGTCGGTAATTAAAGTGCGTATCGGAATTAAAAACTCATATATTCCGAAATTGGGTACTCGGAAAAATATAAAATATAAAAAATGACTTGAAATTTGAATATCTTGTTCATGAAAATAATTTTAGATAAGCCACAGTGCATATGGGTAGATAAGACCCTTGTCAACGTTATGTGTTTTTTAGCGTATTGTAAGAGACATGCGCAAAACGCAGGCATACTTGTCTTGAGACGTACGTTTTACGATCGGCTGCGGAGTCATTTCCCTAGACATATCTCAGCATTCTTGTCTAAAGGCACAAAAAAGATTATGATAGGCTTAAGTTGGAATGGTTAAGGGGAGATGCTAAGAAACCGATGAAAGAGGATGCTATCCAAAGCCGCTATTTTGAAGTGATTAGTTTTTCCATTGCTGATTGATTGATATCGACATTGCAGACTGACAGTGTTCACTTTCATGAAGAAGAAATTGGCTGAGTGAAGGAAGGAGCAAATTTATCGCGCGAATAGCAATAGGATTGTATGTAAAAAGTATAAAATAAAGGCTAGGATCACCATTTAATGATTTAGTCATTCATACTCCTAAAAAACCATTTGAAAAATTAAATTTTTACAAACAACAAATAAAAACGTTCATAAAATTTGCAATCTTTATTGATAATCGATGTAACTATAAATTACTTCTCTAAAAAATTGACAAGAACGTTTATTAGAAAATCATCGAGAAACCATTTTCTAAGATGCTTATATTTTCATTACCAATCACCAGAATTTATTCTTTTGTCATTTGCGTATATGACGTCCTTTTTTGTAGCGTATCATTTATACATTATCTTTTTTTTGTGTAGCTGTCTCATACACTCAAAGCTGAGGGAAGACTGGCTGCTACCATCGGAGGCTCAGTTAGGAGCACAGTGATGGTGCCATGGAAGCTAGGAAAGTTTAGCTAGCTTAAGATGGTCGGATGTGTCTGCTCAATAAAAGCTAGCGCATAGACTTGTATCGTATGGCCGGATACAGGTTCGGTCTGCGCATGTCTGGCATCATGTAGGCAGACTTGAGGGTCGGATTACATCATATGATTGCCATGAGGCGCATGGAGCATTGGAGCATGAGGCGCGTCAGCATTTCTGAGCCAACAACATTTACCTCACCCCGTTGGAAATCATGATTGTGTCTGTTATCGGCAAACCATGATTTACTAATGTTAGAGTCATCATAATCATATCAAATTTCTTTTGGTAATTTTAAACTATTCCTTAAAGGAAGAGAATATAAAAAGAGCTGTTCATTGGATTTGCGAAGTAAAGTATGAAAAATCGGTAGCGTTTTTCATCCTAGAAAACATCGTTGACAACTTTTCATAATTTTAGTTCATTTTTGGTTATTTTTATCGTGAATTTACTTAGATTTATGCATTTGAAACATTTTGCCCTCTCAAAAAGAAGAAAATTATTTTCATTAGCGGTTAATGTTCTTTTACCTCACGTCACGTTTGTTTCTTTGTGAAAATAAATATCTCATACGCTTACGTAGACATTTTGACGTATAAATCTACCTGGCCAATAATACAAATCATGAAGCAATGCATCGTCTCAGGATATTTCCCATTCTGACTAATTGAGCATTACAGAGCCGAGGATGCGAGGAGTGCGACCCACTAACAGCGCGCAGAGAGCCCCGTGCAAGGTGCGGGCAGCGAGTGAGGTGTGCAGGAGCAGCAGCGGACGGTGGGTGAGGATCCTAAAGGGGGAGCGTCCGTACCGGCCGCAGGAGCCGCAGCGCTGCGAAGAGAGGCTGCTCGTTGTGTGGCCTCAGCGGCGGCGGGAGCAGCAGGCGTCGCTCGCGTCACAGCCCGCCTGTGGCTGCAGTGAGGCGCACAAGCAAAACACTTTTCTGTTCAGAAGTGGTCGCTCAACTTCTTTGTGGTCCCGCTAGCTGCGACTGGTGTTTGGTAGCGCTAAGTTCTCGTGATACTCAACCAAGTGGCGAGAAAAAAACGTTGTTGTGATATGGATTGGGTTTTTTTTCTCGTGAATATGTCAGATGACATGTTTCACGATACATCAACCAGAAGTAAACTTGAAATTCTTTCATAATTTTGTGATATAAACAAAACTTACATTAAGAATCTAACAGAAAAACGACTTGAGGTTTGATGACGGAGAGTCGGTGCAGTCTTAATCATAAGATTAATCTTACGAATGGAAGCATCACCTCTTGCTTCAGAGTCATCTCATACTTCAGAGTCAGTTGAGTGTGACTGTTTTTTCACACAGAATTATAGTGAAAACAAAGCAAATCTTAGTGGTTCAGTGCACCATGTCATAAAATAGAAGCAAACGAATTCTGACTGTAGTGATGAGAATAACTGAGTAAAATGCATCTTTCCATTATGTTTTCATGTCGATTGCGGGAAAATTTGTTAGTGCATACAAGCTCAGAACCTCATCAAAGTGAGAATCCATCTGCGTTTATCCAATCGAATGACATTGAACAATTTTTAACTTTTGAGCAATAATCTTTTCTATCCAGAAATTTCCCGGATCTGCAACGCCTGTAGCTGGCTTGTATATATAGCAACAAGCAAATGAAAAGTTAGCGCGAACAAATATTCGCCGTCAGGAGATTTTGTCCGTCTTACCAAGGCGAGCAAATTACTAGGAGCAAAACTTTCAAGACCAAAGAACTTTGCACTTATTTTTGAGCAGTTATGTTTATTTTTATAAGCATTGCTGTTTCATAAATGAATCTTTTCAAACTGCTTGTTTCTTGTTCAAAATTTCAGTTTCTATGCACACCTGCGTAAGAAGTCACTTCAGTACCTACACACGACGTTTGTTCAGCAATTAAAATTTTTTTCGTGCTCTATGCATAAATAGCTTCTAAGCATAAATCTGGATCACTAATATCGTATGAATCTTCAAACTCCTTAAACTCTATTGATTGCTTAATCGATAAAGTTTCAAATTTAAAAAGCTTTAAAACCATTAAAAGTAAGCTAATCACGGTCAGAAGTGCCTCCGTTGGGAAATGGCCTCTCCCGAACAAGTGCCACTGTCGGAAAATTGCTCTTGAGATCATTGTTCCATAAGATGATCGTCCGAACCACTTTTGCGTTCAGTAAACGCCTATGCGCCAAAATAATTTCGATTGTTCGTGTTAGAGTGTCGGAATTCTTTTTATTTTCTTGTTCGTTGAAGATGTTGGAGCCTACCAATTAGGCACTACAAGTTGTGAGGAAAGTAAAACAAAATGAATAACAGGTGTTTCTCAAACAGAAATTAAAATTGATGTTCAGTTACTTATGATAATTGGAAGCAATTGCTCTATTGGGCAGTTGTCCGGGGGCAATCATTAATTGCTCTGCCCGTAATAATCAGCTGTAGAACTGTTGGAGCCTGTGAATCAATCATCAATCAACAGACAATCTATATTTCTGACAAAACTAGGTAATGCCTGAACTGCTCAGATATTCTGCATAAATTTCGAAGAAAATCGTTTTTCTCTGATGAACAAATTCGTTTGAGAGCAAATCATTTGGTGTAAAATGACATAATAGAAAACTTCTCATTTTTGCCCAGGCTTTTGTTCAATTAATTTGTGTCTATTTTAATGTTTTTTTCCATTTATAGTGCACTATTGTACCATTTCTACTACATGTACGAAAACCATTAAATTAAAAAAAAAATCTGCAAATATTAACGAATCAACAGAAACTATTTGAATTTGAAAAGTTAAGCTGTTCTTTCATCAGTAATCCACTCTAAGATTTGTTTTTTCGATTCCAAAAACACTATTGAATATTTTTCAAAATTATGCACGCCGCAACCACGTCAACGGTGATTGTTCTGGATCAAGCCAAATGTTTTCACAGTGAAGAAAACTAGTTTTTTTCCCAAGCGCGTAAAGGGAAGTATTTCTCTCTTAGAGTGATTTCTTTCTGGAGCAATAAGTGTATACAATCAGTGAACGGAGTTTGATTTAGCAGGGTATTAGTCAAAGATCGGCTTGCCTTCTAGAACATTTTCGGATGGGTATCGACCTTGTGAGAGCGTGATTGTAAGACAACTACAAATAACAGCCGCACAAAGTCTTGATAGTTGAGTGACGTTGTAGGGATAAATGTGTTTTGTAAAGCAATTTTAGTAGACTGAAACAAAATAATTGAACGCTCGGGCCATGTAAAAAGTTTTTGCACTTTTACATTTTTCAAAGTATGGGCTTAGACATCAGAGCAGTTATCGAAAATTCTCGTTAGCAATGAACGTGATTAAGATGATAGTTATGCGAAGAACTGGTGAGATTGCTCTTATAGGTGTTTCAAAAGCCAAATAGGGAAGAGATGGTGTGAGACAGAATATAACCTTTGCTACTGGTTACTGTCCTTCCTGCTAATGATTTCTATTTGTAATCAAGAAACGATAAATACCGATCTCAAGAATATCTAGAGAAGTTACCCTTCCAGCCTTCCTCTGATATGCTATCGTATGGTCGCTGCATGATCTATGGGAGAGCGTCATTCCCTTACGCAAACGTCTCTAAAACTTTAGCCCTTCGGGCCACCAACACTTTGCTGTCATGAGCTGCTCTCACAAAGCCCTGCTCTGCTATCAGGGCTTCCAAAGATCCCGTTCTAAATGCTTCCAACGTGATTTGGGACTATTCCTTGCTGGGAAGTTAGAGGGCCTGGAATATTTCTCTCATTTCAAAACTTTACGCAAATGAAACAGCAAAATCTTCATAAAAACTTGAGGAAAGTTACTTCACCATTTTACACGAAACTAATAGGTTTTTGTGGATTGACTTACTAATTTTTACTTGAGATTGATTTTCTCCATTCGAGTTCCCAGTTAAATTTTTTGTTGAAATCTTTCAGGTTTTGAACTTTTGTGCTCGATAAATTTCAAAAAATCATTTTTTCTAGGCCTCAGCCAATTTTCATGATGAGTCCACAGGTTTTGGCAGGCTCGTCGTTCATTGAACGTATGTATTTCGATAAAATAGTAATTGGATTCATTTTGTCCGATACATTCACTTCAATCAATTGAGGAACAATTGTTTTTCTTTCCCTCACATTTTGTCCCTTACTGTCTGAATTATAGAAGCTCTGTCGAGCGATGCTCTCCGAGAAAAACTGCACCAGAGTTGCATGGCAGATCGGCTACCTCAGCCACTTTCTTTCTTGCTTCTCGAGTGCTCTCTTTTCTAGCATTCTCTTCTCTGAACCACGTCTTTTTTGTTACAATGATATTGAATAGCTGAGACTATGCTATTTACTAACCAAACTCTGTGACATAACTTCCTCACAATCTTAGTGATGTTTCTCATCCAAAAACTAATGTAAGATTTTTGAGTGTGAAAAGTAACAACCCAGCAACCAAATTTCAGGAAACGGGAAAAAATTACAGTCAGCTGAGTCAACTTGGTTACATTCTGTTTTCGGCGAATAGAGCAACATTGTTTACTCCACGTTTTTTTCTCAGAGAAATTTGAGTGAGAGCAATGGAACGCGGAAGCAGAAAAAGACGAATCTGATAGCCTTCATTTCCTGCCAAACCCGAGACACTGGAGGCGAATATGAGTCCTATGGCGCACAAGTGGGAGCTCCCGCTTATCACCAAGCAGCTCCGCGTCCCTGGAGTAGCGTAACTGCCGCCGGTGGAGCGCTTACAGCCCCAATTACTGGTAGGGCGACATGATCCTTTGCCACAGAGGGCAAATTTAAGCATCAGGCACGCCTCGTTGAAACTTGTTAAATTTCCTCATCTTTATCTTCGGTCACGAGGATTCTATATCGTATTGAGAACACTTTTGCGTTACACATAAACTTGACTGCTCTTGAACTGAAGAAAAGGTGTGAAAAAAAATGAAGCTCACTTGTGTTTTTCTAAAGATGAGGCTGTTTCTGGTGATGTCATTTGGCGTGTTTCCATTTGTTAGGGAGACAGCTGCTTCCTCCAAGTAAGGGGCGTAGCTTGATTCAAGGAGAACAGAACAAGCCCTCCTTTAACTTATTTCCGTTCTCTATCATTTGGTTGCTGAAATATTGCATATTTTAACTCACCACTTGGAATAGAAAATAAAAGAATCAGGACCATCAATTGGCATGCAGAAACAGAGTGGTTCGATGTTGCAGTTGGAAACTTAACACACATAAGATATATTGATAATACAAGCGAGTAAATGTTGATGTACCAAATGGCTTAACACTGTGTCTTTTCTCTGTGGTGAAAGATTAGAAATGGCGTGACATCAGGTAACAACCGAATTTTGTAACGTATTATCTGCATTTAAGGTGATTAAATTTACACAAAAAATAAACTTCATTTATCTGAGAGCATAAGCCAAACACATGCAGCTGAGATTGTTTTTATTATCATGTGGAACAGCGGTGCAAATTTCTGAAGGAATGATAAATAAATTCCTTCTAATTTTTAAACGAAGTTTTTGCAAATGAAATTATGTAGAACATTTAATGTATTCATTGCTCATCGTTAAGACAATTCAAACAATATAAGCTCCACTAGAATATTTCTTGCCATAAATTCAAATATTTGATGCTAGCTTGAGATTGGAGGATTTGTTTTTTCATTTCCGGTCGTGTCGTAGAGCATCAAAAAGAAAGCTAGAACTATTGATCGACACGTGGCGTCGAGTCGAATGTTTTGCCGCGAAGCGAAACTGGAGAATATGAAATGAATTTTGATTTCCTTTTGATCCACGGTGTATTTCAGAGATTTTAATAAATATGTTTGCCCCCTGGAAGTAAATATTTCTGAATGCGGTTCGAAACACCTTTTTTCAAACAGTGATGTAAGATATTTCGGCACAACATGAATGTTTCATTATTTCATTGTGTCACGAGTGATTTTTTGTTTTGAAGCTATCTAGTGAAGTTATCATTTTCTCAAAACAAAATCCAACCATGTGGAAGGTAAACAGTCTTTTTACTCTTCATGTCCCATTCTATATTTTTTTTCAGGGGATGATAGGGTTTGTTATCGGCATCCTATAGTTTCCTTTATTGTATTTTGTTACATCTGCTCCCTGCCGGCTAGCTATTCGAACGGTATTTCTTATTCTCATCACTGGTGAATTTCTGAGTTAAGACAATACTTACGACTTTGAGTGCGTTTCAGAGATACGACGTGCGGTAATCCATCAATAATTCGGTTGCTGTTGGCCAGACGAACTGGTATTCTCGTCAGCTGTCAGCGGATATTTTTTAGTTGAGTTGGAGAGGTTACTAATTAACTTTCCTGTGCAGTGCTAGCTTGCCCAACGAGAATCGCACATCTAATCCAACAAGACGAGTTGCAAGTGCGTGTGAGTAGAAAAAGTTTTCGTTAACATGTGAAGAAACATAACTGAGTGTTGTGTTTTGGATTACTATTACGGAGGCTTTTTTGGAAGAACCGGGAAGCAGTTTCTAGAATTCAATTCCGAATTTCAATAATCTGCTAAAACGACGAAGGTGATAAGCTCCTTGTGCAATAGAGCATAGTTTGTACGCTACTCGTGATGTTTCCTATCCACACCCAGCAACGTACGTGACCCTATACCTGACCCCTACTAACAACCTAACCGTAACCGCATTCACCACAAAAATGGTTGAACCACTCGCAACGAGAGGCCCTAAAGCTCATGAGGACAAAGGAAATAACGAATGTGACGCTTTGCTGCCTTCTCCATCTTTGTTTTCTCATCACTCATATTTGCGAAGTGAATAACTCTGTGTCCTAAAAATTTAGGTGTATTTGAAAATAAGAAGTTAAATTTCACCCTTAAATACTTCAGATGATTTTTAATCAGACTTTGTTTTCGATATCATACTAATGATTTCATGCAATGGGCGATCAAATCTTTATCTATATACACTAGCGTTGAGGAGGAAGTAGTATGAGTCGCTTCTACTGAGATTTTAAGAAAATTTGATCATTCTGGACTGGCTTTACGAAATATTTTTGATGTGTAGGTAGCACCATTTTGTTATTTCCATCATTCTGAGAGCATTCTGTGCAATGATTTCTGTTTTTTCTTAATTTAGTCGGAAAAATTGCGTTGTACGTCTGTAAGGGGCTGATTTTCGAACTGGTTATCAACGCATACAACAGCAAAGGAATCTCAGTTACAAATGAATTAAAAGTACTCAGAACTAAACTCTTTGTCTTAACGAGTAAATCGAGTTAGAATGTGAACAATGGCTGTACTCATTCATGGATCAGATATCGCCTAGCTGGGCCAAACTCAGTTATAAATTGGTGCTGTTTTTTCAATAGTTTTCAGAAATTCAGTTCAAAGTCCGTTCAGAGCAGTACAATGCATCAATAAATAATTTAAGTTACGGACAATCGATCATGACTTGTGTCCTCCAGTGAAATACAGAGAAAAACACTTACACAGCCGTAGCACAATATGTCTGTACTAGCAAACAGACTATTGCAGTTTTGTGTCACTCAGTGAAGTTCAGAGTCCGAGTTACTGTAGTTTCTCGTCCTGCCACGGTTCAAAGAAACAATTGTCGTAGCTCACATGTGTATCAGTGTGTCTGCTGAGGCACTGCCAAGTCACGCTGTTGATATTGCGCTGACTCAACAGTTGTACTGTTCCGATTGTTGATCACAAGGCTTCTCCTTGTCTAGACTTGTGCGATGCGTGGAGAACTAAAGCTCGTGTGTGATGAGTGATAAAGTGCTTGTAGGATGACAATTTTGAGACAACTTCTCTTGTGTAACAGATACTCTACTGCTATTAAAGCAAAAGTTGTGTGTTCGTCACTAATTGAACTCCTTTACCGTATTTAGGAATAAGGAAAGCAATTGGTACACGTACATGTTTAGAACGTGTCAGTTTTAGAGACAGATTAGCAAGTGCATCTATATTGCCTGGTACATCACGAATTGCCGTAGAGAGACGATGCAGGCAATTAATCTCTCATCTTCAGTTCTAGACATTCCTTTCACTGTCACAGCTCATTTCCTTGACTATTCGCAAACAGAAAAAACTGCTGTTTATTTATGAACCCGTATATTAATAGTGAAAACATGAACTCCTAAATCTATAAACTCGGTTTTAATAACAGGTTGTGATTTGTGAATATTTATAAATGTATTTTAAAGCGATTCGATATTGTGGTAAAATAGGAAAAATTCATGATTTTATTTTAAGTTTTCCGTTTCTTGAATGGAATCTCCGCTATAATAAACAAATTTTGCAATTTGCTTCCGATATTTCGATAAACTCAACCAGCATTCACCTGATTCCAAATAAAAGCCCTCAGATTACATAAGTGAACCATAGTCACTCTCATCCTGTCAAACAAATTTTTCATTGAACGTACTAATTTGTACTGTCTAAACCTTAGTTCGAAACGTACCAAAATCTGGGTATCCATCACCCTCTTGACAATCGAATTCCTACTCTATAATTTCTCGCGTACGGTGACGTGGATTACTTATAATTAATAGCATCTAATTTGTTCAGTCAATTTTTTAAAATAATTCCTCAGTTCCCTAAATTGTTCTGCTTATGGTGATCAATGGCCCGACTAACTTTTGCGTAAATTCTTAATCCACAAATATCGCGCTGATTTAGTAACAACAACTCACTTTTGCATCTGACTTATTCATTTTGAACCAGCCATAAAAACTGCATCATTAGCATCAAGTGTGCCAGCCCATTTACACTTTCACATGCTCAGAGATGCCCGTGAGACAATTGCAATTCCCTCAAAATTTTTCCACATTGGTAAGATATTTACATAAATACACTACGTACCAGCAATACAGAGGATAAACCATAACAGTAAAGCACAACCGGGTGCCAAATTCACTGTATACAGTTTTCACTGTATTACTGATACAGTAATATAGAGGAAAAGCGTAACAGTAAAGCACAACCGGGTGCCAAATTCCCTCGCCCTAAACACTAGCCACTCACCTCATGCCTTCCTAACTTCCGCTTTCTATGCCATTCACAAACAATCGTGACTCTCCTAGTATAGCTTGCACCATACGCGCCTCTACCTACATCGTTCCTCTCTCATCTTCATTCAGACATTTTCTGTATCTGTGAACGCCCTCAATTTATTATTACGTTTTTGAGACAAATAATATGTACACGTAATGTGTGGAAACGCATGATCACATGTCCCAGACCATCTTGTAAATAAATAAGTCTCCACCCTCATCTACATTTTTAGAAAGTCCATGTTAAATCTACTTCTCAGTAATTTTCCCTGCAAATTATTGACAATACAAAATAAAAATCTTTCCTTATCCATAGCCTGCATTCATACTCCATTTGAAAACTGCATTCTTGACTCAGACTGCACACGTTCAACAAGATCCGAACAACCATTTGAAAAATTACTTCAACATCAGGGACGTCATCACTAAGAATTCAAGGCTTAGGCACCAAGCCCGTGTGGATTCCTAGACTACAAAGTTTTTCATTTCTATCATGCCCAACTCACTGCTTGCATTCACTCATCTCGAACTTCCCTGCACTTTAACATTCCCCTCTACCTGTCCCAGTGTGCCTCTTTAAAGGAAGCGTTACACTTTTTCCTTTTAGTTCTCCCAATCATACATTCAGTGAGACAATGAACACCGGCTTACAGAAAGGTCCTCGATGACCCGATTTTCACAGATGATTCGACCAATTAAAGACTTCCATGGATGAATCCTGGCGAGGCGATATAATTTGAGTCGAGTAAAATGTGCCGTTTGAAACAGAAAATGTTATCACACGATCAGTTCACTACTCACACATTTATTAGGTGCAACTTGCCCAATATCTTCGTGGCTTTAGTACAGTCATAATGCAGCAGAGCACCTACTCCTGAATAAAGAGATGGCTAATCTACCTTTTGATAGTGGTACTTTATAAATCACTGGCCCAGAAGATTGCTTTTTTTAGTGCAATTGTTTTTCCTTTAAGAGTTAAAAGGTGTACTGATGTTCTGGAGTGGAAGTTTTTAATTCATCATTTGTTCAACAATAATCAGTTTCAAACTTCAATACGAAAGCAGAATTTCTTTTGGTGCGTTATGCGCTCATGGTTCTCGAAACAGCTTCGCTTTGAAATTAAGAATTAAATTAGACGAGATCAGATCTGATGAGAGCTATAATAACCAAGACAGATAGCTTCTATTTATTTCAAGTCAATTCACAAATACGAAAACGGAAAAGAACGATGTCAATTTTGTTGTATGAAGGATAAATTAGGATTTTAATCAAAACATGTGTGACTGGTGGGAAATTTCATTGACATTAGATTATTTTGTTACTCATTCTTGTATTTCATTCGAATAAAAAATCTTTTAAAGCCCCAGTACATCGCCTAAATTTATTCCAGTTATTGACATTATCGTTATGAAAACCACTTGGTTTGGTGAAACATTTCTTTATTTGGTTACATGTACTATACTCGTACTTCAGCCTGTGTGCTTCAACACTTGAGAATCGTTGCTCTCGAACAAAAGACATTTGCTTCTATACTTTTTAAACGACAATTTTACTTTACCTATGTCAAAATCTATAGCTGGCTAAACAGCCTGAAAGGTCTTAACGAAAGATATAGTGGTCGTACGGCAAATATTTTCATCTGATTGGTGCAGATATTTAATAAGGAATAAGAACGCTCATAACTCGTAGGGAACCATCCTTTTGACTCGCCAAAGCGGCCCCAAACGAATAGAAGTGCAATATGGCCAGTGAAGTGCAGAAATTGATTGGCTTGACTCGAGACAACAGTTCAATTTGGTACGTTGAGAGGATCCTTAAATTTTTTCCGCCATTAGCTCTGGGAAAGAGGCCAGTGTATGCACCCGGATCTGCTTCCCATATTGATGCCATTAATTAGCGAACACTCATAAGTTCAGGGCCGGCATTTACGGACCGCCATTATTGATTACTCGAGTTTCAAGCAAAGCGAGAGCGGAGCAGCACGCAATTATACGGCCGTGATTTTGTTTCAAAAACGGGTTTGCTAACAGTCTCGAGCAGTAAAAATGTTCAATGAAGTGAACATCGTCATTCAGGAAACGTTTTCATAATGATTGTCATCAACAGCTCAGCAAAATATGCTATCTCTACGTAAGAAAATATGACAGAGAACAATAACTATTGTAATTTCTGGCTTCTCGAAAATTGATTTTCTACTTCTTAAACAAAGATTTACATAGCACGTGTGAAACTAATATTACCTAAAGAGTATTGAAGGTTAAAAAGGAAAAAGTTGTCAGGACAAGAATGAAGTTGGAGTCTCACAAAATTTGGTCCATTCTCTCATTGTGGGATGCTAGGCTCTAATGAAATTCTACCACTACTCATAAAGACTTTGCGGAACAATATAAAAGGAAAATTTATCAGTATTTTTTACATGGACCTAGAGTAAATAGCTTGCGGAAAATCTTACACGTTTAGCTTCGTTGCTTCTTGTGGCCCATCGCCCTTGTGATCCTCCTGGCGATATCTGAAAACGCTAAGGTTTAATTTCTCGCGAAGAAGGGTTTATCGTTCATCCCAATTTTAAATCTCACCGTTCCTGTATTAGTCAAAGAAACATTCTTACTCCGCAGCTTTCAGGATTTTATCCTAAAAATACCCTGTTGAGTGCACGCCGTAAATTTAATGAAATTGTTTATTGTGAACTGTCAAACAATAATGATACAATTAATGACAGAGTATTGCAATCAAATGAGGTGCTTAGATGTATTCTGAGTGTACAAGCCACATCATGCAGCAGGATGGGTGCCATCTCCTAACACAAAATGCCCGGCCTCACACAATCACTCAAGTGACCTCAGTTACCTCAGTTGGATGATCTCCTCTGAGCGACATTTCACGTCTACCATATCCTATTGACTCTCCTGACGTTAATCTTTTGCATAACGGACTGTAACATTTTTCCGATCGCCTAATTCCGGCCCCATGATGAAAAGTTGACAGCGAGCTGCAAGAATATTTCTCTTAAAAACCTAATGAATTTTACGAAAGAATTACTTCACATTCTGTTGGTAGATGCAATGAGACTATGGAACGCCATAGGATTTATTTAACGAACTTTTTAACGATTTAATTTTACAGTCATAGGTTTCTCCTTGCATATTAAAACCCCCAAAATCAGATCTTCTTTAAAATCAAACATGATTTTACGAAAACTTTCGCATTCGTGTTGAAAAATTGTCGAAGTCTTGTTTTCAACGTTCAGGAGAAGTTTTTTAACGAAAAGTTTTCTAGCCTAAATAGTCAATGGTAATCTCCATGTGCGTGCATTCAACACTAAATTATGCAGAACCAAAATTGCGAATAATTACCTGGCACTAGGAAAATACACCATCCAGCTCAAGTCCAGCGTACCAAATGGGGATTGTGGGTAGCAGCTGTCGGGCTGAAACTCTCATTGCGGAGCTCATTTACTTCCTCGTCAAAAACTCTGTCGAATACAAAACTGAACCACCGGTGAAACTTCATCGATTTCTAGCTGTCGTAAGAAATGACCTCATTATTTTGAAGAGAATTTTACTTAAAAGATAGACTAAATAGAATAGAATATTCACCTACGAACAGGTTTGCTATGAAATATGTAAACTAACTTGTTGAATTCTGTGAAAATCTATTTAAACATTGCTTGAAATATGCCAAAGCAAGAAACGTTGAAAGTGTTTGAGAATGAAATACTTGTATGAGAGTGGGGTTAGATGATCTGTCATAATTTTAAATGAAGCATATATTCCAACAAATTTCAGTACTTATTTTGAATATTATTTTAATTTTTGAAATCTTGATCATTCACCTATGAGCAGGATTGTTTTTTTCAACAGGGGAGACATGAATGTAGATAAATTTTATGGAACGCAATAAATACTAGGGCTCTGTTCACCTGCAGAGGCCATCATGTTGCTCATTACATGATATGTAACAAATAGAAATTCAGTGTATTAAGGGAGGTGAACGTAACTCTACACATCACTGAGCAAGCAAGTCTTTGGTTATAATTCCGCCGATTAAAGCCAGTTAAAAAAGATGATTGTATTAGCATGTAATGGCAGAAAACATTTATATACTTTATTTTGTCAGGAACGTTCATTGTAAAGAACATCACACATTTTTAACACATTTTTAATTAAGAATGTGGTCATTTATCTCATGATTTTATCAACTTTTTATATATATAAATCTATGAACAAATTTCAACACATTCAAAGCACAATTCCTGTAAACTTATTCCCAAACTAGTCATGTTTTATGAATGCTCTGACAAGGCTGCAATCCAACTTAATTAAGACTAATCTCAACCATTATAAGGTGAAGAACTTGTGTCCGAATCGTCCATCTTTATACTATTTTAAGATCAAAATTGTTCGCACTGCTCAGATATAAGAGATTAATCCCATTTTACTCTCAACGCTCTTATTTGTACCAACAATTATTGATGATGGCATTTGTCTAGGATCAACCCTGACACAAGCACTCATCTCAAGCTCTAGCAAGCTATATCCAGCGATAAAGTCCTAACCGTAGGTTCAATAAAAATTGGACTATGTCCCTCGCAGAGGAAGCGAGTCTTTGCACTGGCAATAAAACCTATTTTCAGAACACGCTTTCATTTCGTACAGCACAAAAATATGCAATTCAAATTTGTTGGGCACTTGGAATACTCAAGCTATTCCCTCGCACTTAATTTCTAGGCCAATTTCTAGGACATTTCCAGCGCCGTCTACCCGTATATAATATTATGTTTTCTTTCGTTGCTCTGCGCCAGAGATGTTTTTATAGTTTCTAACTTCAGTCGAAGGAGACGCTTCCAATTTAGGCGCTCGCTTCGACCAGCGACCTCCTGGAGGCTTCACCGGAGAAACCGTTCCATGAGTATACCTCGCATCTTCAAAAATCTCTAATAAATTGTTCGTTTCATTGAGATTTGTTTGTGTTAGTCTCACGTTTGAACCCTCATCACCGTTTGGAGTAGACGTTGTGCTGTTAGAGATGTTATATGGCAATCAAAATGCAAATAAGTAGTAGAGATGTAGTCTTCGCTATACTTATCTTTATACATCCTTTGCTAAATGTTTCATTTCAAGAACTAATGAATCACTTACAACGATTAGAAATAATGACACATAGTATTAAATATAGGAATCATTGCCCATTTTCCTGAATTTTGCCTAAATTAAGATTGACTGAAAGCAAATCGTGATGAAGCTCAGGTTATTATTATTGGTCATTCGATTTCTAGCATCAGCTCCGAAAAAGATTATTTTGGAAATTCAATGCTGGTCCGATTTATGATTTCAAAATACGGGAATTTGACTTGGACTTATTATGCCTAATTAGTGCATTGAATTTGCTTCAAATGACTTGTTTCCGAAATATTCCCTTCACAGATAAACAGCATGCTGCATTTCGATGTGCATACCAACATTACGAGAAACAGGTACAATCAATCCTCAACATTCGGATCATCCGAATGGAAGTGCTGAGAGAGTTGCGAGATTAAACGCTTTGAAATTTTTCTCATCCTACTTCCCTTACTCATAGATTTTGCTACGAAATATTCGCCGAAAGTTGATTAATTTTTCAGATTTGTTGCTTTGTGCATTAGAAATCCTTTCCTAAAGTCAATGCATCCGAAAACACTGAATTATCTTCATAAAATTAGGCCAATTATAATTGAATGAATTATCATTAAATCATCCGTAACTGCTTGCGTTTTTTTAATGGAGAGTAAATACCCTGTAGGCTCTCGTCACTCCCGGTTGTCGTGAAGCAGACCTGACCTCTTAGGTCGCAAACTCTCCATTATTGTCAGCTTCTCGTCTTTGCGAGATTACAGCTACCTTTAACAAACTTTTTTACTGCAACAAGAACTACTGATGGATCATAAATATTAAAAACGATTACTAGCAATTTATGAGTGATGTATCAGAAACTTCTTAGTGTTCGAGTCAGGAAATATTTTGGAATTTTGTACAACGTATTTCTTGTGTTAGTCCAACATCGATGATATCCATCATATCAGTTTTCAAGCTCAAAATACTGAATCTATGAAAAAGCATTTACAATGTGCAGTAACGAAATTAAATATTATTCATTGAATTTACGATAATGTGTAACAAACTGCAACTCTACAATAATGGAATCAAAATATTTTGTACAATTAAATTACTTAACATTTTTTCCAGGTACTTGAGTAGGAGTTAGTCGGCTTAGTGAACATAGAAAATTTCATAGTGGTAGGAAAAACGCATTGTTTTTAACTTTTCTCAACAGTGAAGTGAAAATGTTCAAGTAATGACCTTAGTGATGAAGTGGCAAAAAATCGTGCATGCTCCTTCTAGTGGCATGTCCAACTATATTCTCTACATTTTACGATGAAGAAAAATAAACTGCTGAACTTGATCTTGCGCGGTGGAGGCGGCGGCGGATCTACTACAAGCAGTGACGGCAATAAAACAGGAGTTACAAGCAACAGTGACCCGGGAAATTTAGATCGCAATCCAATTTACACTCAGGAACTGGCCCCCGAACCCGGAGTGTTAGTGAGACAATCAACGGGAAGAAAAAATAATACCCGACCTCCGCCTCCTGTGCTGCCTCAGCTCAGGCCGGCGGTAGAGCGATCGACCTCTTGGAAATATACTAATGATCAGACTCCTGATTCATTCACAGTAAGTAGTTCTCCATCAATTCTAGATGCCATTCGAAGTCAACAAGAACAGACTCTCGAGCCTCAAGGAACATTAATTGAAAAAAGTCAAAGTTGGAGTGGTGATAGACTTTTAGAGAGCACTACAGATTCTGGATCTAACAGCAGAGCGGGCAGTGGCTCTAGAGCAGGAAGTCGAACTGGAACTTTAAACTTTCCCAGACCATCTCTCCGAGATCGAGGAAGCAGATCAGGTAGCCGCGTAGGGAGTGAACACGGAGGGGATTCCACTCCGAGTAGCATATACGATCACGATCATTACATATCATACACAGACGCAGATGGTTATGAAAACGTTGAATTATCATCTCCTCAAAAAATCGACAGTGGTGACAATAGTAGCAGCCATGAAAGTGGAGGGAAGATACACGGTTCAAGGTTAAGTGTTAAAGGAAGCTCTCGGAGATCACGAAGACCAAGCCCAAGGAGAAGCCCTTTGGCAGCAGAACTTGGCGATAATCTCGAGGTAGACAGTAAAGGTGTGTCTAGGACTACTGGTGTGCGAGGCACTGTACCAAGCATTAGTTTAAGTACATCAAGTCCTTTACTTTTGAGGAACACTCAAGCCACATCACCACAACGGTCACCTCACCGCTCTCCTCAACGAACCCCTTCTCAACGCTCCCCTGCTTCTAGATCTCCCTCTCGTGCCTCACCATCCCGACATTCTCCATCTCCCAGGTCTCCTTCCCAGCGATCGCCTACCATAGAAATTCCTACGAGCGCCAGTCGTTCATCCAGTCACTCGCCAAGTCGGTCATCTAGCAGAATGGGCAGCAGACGTTCTAGCCGATCCCCAAGTCGCCCATCGCGTCCCATTTCTAACGAAAGATGGCATGAAGGAGAGGAGAGGGCATCTCCGCTCACTAATAATTCGAGAAGCTTATCATATGAGGAGCAAAATATGAAAATTCCCCTGCCAAAGCCCCTCTGGAAAACTCGTTCTTGGCAGCAACCCCGAAACCAAGCGTTACAGATAAGTGATCGCAGCATGTCTGCTAAGCCTAATTCATGGCAGCAACCTACCATCAGAATTCCTCAGCAAGTAACTCAGAGGTTGGACCCTCGACCTAGAGCTCACAATCTCATAACCCGGCAGGAAGCTTTACCTCCTCATGTTTTTACGAAAAGTAGGTCGTGGCAACAAAGTCATGAGCCAGAACCAGTTCCAGAACCTCTTTCGCGTACGTACACAGTCCACGATCGTCGTAATCCTCGGCGATCATCAGGTCGCTTAACTACTCCATCGAATAGAGGCAGTACTTCAGTGTCACCAGGCAGGTATCCAATGAATACTCAAGTTTCGCTCCAAGTTCAGCCCGGACGCCAGATTTATTACCAAGATGACCGTTCCAACTATCGACAAACACCGCAGCGAATGCAGCCTACGTACGCGACGACGTCAGTAACGACAGCCAATGGGCCTGCAGAATATGTTGAATTACGTGATTATGAAATCCTAGAAAAACAGCAGAGTATTCGCGCAGCCGAGCAGTACAGATTAGAGCAGAAAAGGCAGGAAAAAATTCGCCAAGAGCAGCTGCGTCAAGAAAATTACCTTCGAGATAAATATCAACAAGAAAAGAGAATGCAGAATGATCATCATCTGATGACTCAAGACCAATATGTTCGCCGGTACCATCAAGCCCCTTTTTCCCAGCAGCTTAGCTTCTCACACGCATATTCTCAGCCCAACTACCCTCAAATGATAAACGTTCAACATACTCAACTCTCTCGACAACGAAGTGGCAGCCAAAGGAACAAAGGTTCAATGCAGGAACATCCGAAGATCTACCCACCCAGGGAATTTATGAACGATAATCAAAATCAAGTAGAGGAGTACGCTTCACTGCGTGATGTGCATCAGAGAAGGGATAGTTCTCAAAACACCAGTCAAGAAGAAAGAGGTCATGCACCCCCCATCAAATCCGCAAGCCTCATGTCTTCAGTCGAGTTGCTCAATACTCTCAAGCGTCAGCTGGCCTTGTCCTCTCCTACAAAAGCCGGCCGGAGTAAAAGCATGGAAGCAGGCAGAGCTGCTGCTGCAGCTTTGGCATCAGAGAATCCAGACAACCAAGCATCTGACCCCGAGCCTCCCGAGCTGAGCAGCATCACGCTGGGGTCCAGCATACCCTCAGGACGACTGTCGCCTGCTCTTCAGGCTCTCGTCGCTGAGAAACGCGCCCGGTTGAAGAGATCGACCGTCGCGTTCTCAGGTAGCGGGAAGGCGCGCTTTGCCATCCTGAGGACTATCGCATCGCCATCGACGAGATGTACAGTAGCATTCATTCCTCCTTATTGATCACACCCTTCGATATCCCACGTCACTATCTTCTATAAATAAAATTTTGATGTTTAACACGGTAAACGCCGGATCAACCAATCATTAAGGTCATAAGATTTGAATTAATGTCATGTCCTAATGTTTTGGGCATTTGAGTGTGCAATGCATTTTCGGTGGTATGGCGGTTAGCGTGTTAATGCGTGTAAACATGTTTGATTTTTTAACCACTTTGTCAAAATTATCCGTGTTAAAAACTAGCTCTGTCAATCCTAAATTTTTTTTTACTAAATCCCTTTTGAATGTTTTGAGATTCTGATTTTTGGCTGTTATTTAAGTACCTATTACCTAATGTTTTTTGGCTGTTGAAGCTTTTGCAAATGGAACTTTTTGTACTCGTTTTACAGCCGGCAACGCGCACAAAATTCGGAATTGGTGAGAAATGAAAACATTGCTGTATAAAGCTATGTTGTAACGTGTGACCATTGTTTTTTAACTTGTATTTTTTTATAGCTGATCCCAAACTGGTTCCCTCTCATTCATTTTATTTCAAAGTTCAGTGTGTAAATTTGATTCATTTGAAGTAATGCTGATTTATTGTCTCAATTTTTAGCGTTTAAAAATTTTACATTTTTTCTTTTCAGATGCAACTTATGTAAAATCTGCCACAACTTCTTTCGCACATTGGAATCTTTAAAATTAAATAGCTTTGTATTTTACACGCCTCTTGAAATTTTAAATGATTTTGAAGTGCGCTCACTTACCATGCTTATTAGTTTTGTAAATCCCAATTTTTGCTGTTTCAAGTCAATTTAAATCACTATATAATGTGTACTCTAAAAAAGATACACCCACTCTTCACATTGTCGTGACGATGTCAAATGACAGCAATGGGTTTTCATTTTGAAAGCCATGTCTTGTCTCTTTTCTTCTCCCTGGTCCTCTCTCTAGATCTGAGACTAGATCCTTTCTCTAAATCCAAGATCCAGATCCTAATTCCAGACCAACCTTCAGATCCTAACAAGTCTCTGCATCAGACTGGGGCAACTGATCTCCCATGTCAACGAACAAATCTTCAACCTCAAGTCTTCTGTACATCTCGGCGTGGTGTATTCGACGCTCCTTTGTTCCATGTCCCTGATCTTCTGTGCTTCTATATTCTTACATCAATTTGTGTGTGAGATAGCTTTTGCAAAAACAACTCAGGTATTTTATTCTTTCTACAGCTTTTGATGTTGTATCGATTTTTGAAATGAATCAATAACTTTTCAAATTTTCAGTGCAATATGTTCATTTCTCATCGCTCATGGGCGCAATTAAATTATCTTTCCTTCTTGCGCTTCCTGAATCCAAAAAATATGTACTTCCAAGTTATTTTACAGTCAATTTGCCAAGTTTATTCGCCTACTTTCATTGATGCACTGTTGAAACATATTTCCAAACCTCATTTGATTAAAATCATTTTTAAATGAGTCAGAAAAAAAAACAAAAAATAGAACAATTGAATGGTTTACGTTTGTTTTAACATCGTTTCGCCTCTCATTTTTCTACGGGAAGTCTATGCATTCTATCTCAATCTTCCTCTCACATTTGAGATTGCTTATGCAGAATAGTGCATGACTGCATAAATAGAATATCAGGCCAGAGCTGTGCCAGATATGTTTGAAATATTTCATTCATTTGTAACTTTTTTTTCTAATTGAAAATTCCTGAGCGTTTTCCATTCAGGAGAACTCATGGAACTTTGCTAGAAAAGTGTGTGCGAATGTTTGTTTATTCTACTTCTCTTCCTTTTCTCTCCTTAATAGAAAATAGAAACATTTATACGTGACAAATTTTAATTCAAGAATACCTATTTTTTCCTCGTTGTTAATTCTTGCTTTTAGTTGTGGACTCTCAGCAATTTATTGCTTTCATATTTTACTTCAAGTTACGACTTCTTGCATGGTAGATGTTACAGAAAGAACGTTAGTCTTATATCTTAGCTGTGTGTGTCATTTACTTGTGTTTCTCAAGCATGTTAAGGTCGATTTGAATATTATCAAATAGTAATAATTGGAGCTCGCATATCAATGTCCGCTGCTCATCTGGACAGGTTTTGAGAGTAGTGCGGCCTGTGTTTCTACCAATCCTTTGTCCCAGTTTAATTCAATCCTTCTTTAACACAGTTATTTACAATTGGCAGAAGAATGACAAGGTAAGGTCGCATTTTTATGTTCATTCTACTTCGTTCTAAATGATAATGCAATGGTGCATTCTGTTTAATTCATTTGTTCCAGCAGGAATTCGGTGATCCGAGTGAATTACACGAATATCTGATTTAGAGTAAGCTGAGTTAAAGTGAAAAACTTTAATTTTGTTGATTGTTGTGCGCGCTATCTGGAAACGCGAAAAGTTATCTGCAAAAAATTATTTTCCTCTGGCTTAGACCACGTACAGTTTCGTGTCTTTTTCACAATTTGATAGTGAAAGATCCGTCATTTATCGGCTTTGTTTAAAATTCTATTTTCAACTTGACTTTCTTCTTCATCAGTTACTGAAGCGTGAGGAGGAAAAAATTCAGTTCTTAGAAGATCTTATGTTCATCATTTTCAAAACAATTTTTTCATGTAGGAAATCTGCACTGAAGTTTATATTTTCAAAAGCTTTATCTATTTTCGTTACTAAGAGCAGTTTTTGAAACCTATGAGCTCACAGTTCTTATTTTGGCCCGTTGCATCACTTGAAAAAAAAATTAAAAAATAGTCTCTCCTGTAGCCAATCGAACAAATACGATTTCATTTACTTTTTTACAATTAAAAAAATAGTCTCTCCTCTAGCCTGTGGAGCAAATACTACTCCATTCACGTTTTTACAATAGAAAAATAGTCTCTCCTGTTGCCTGTTGAGCAAATACGACTTCATTCACTTATTTTTCATTGCTTGAAATAAATTCGGACAAAATAGAATCGCTGAACCAAGCCTTTTGAAAAAAGTTAAATGTGAAATACTTTCGCGTTCTGCGCAACTTGTGAAGCATGCACAAGTTGCGCTTTCTCTCTATGATCTGGTAAATAACACAGCGATGGCGTTCCTTAAGATGTCGCATTGGAGTTTCATGGAATTTGGTCAGGGCTGCGGACTTAGTGTAAAGAAGATCCACTATTTGTGCTGAGAGAAAAATGTTGGGAAACTAGAATCTTTCAGCGAGGAGGCTGATGCTACACGATATTACGCAGTCCATTTATTCGCCAGACAGCAATTTCTTTTCGTCATCGTTCCCAGTGCTGCTGAGCGACTAATTAGTTGCTGTTGGGTACGGCAAGAATGCGAATAGTGCAGGAGCTGTTTGTCACCAGTTGTAAGCTTGTTCTCAAACAGGCAGATAATCATGCAGTTTTGTTTACTTAGAATATCGATTTGGCAGTTAAAACCGGCATAGGCATGTGTAGTAAAAGAAAATCTTTAGTCACTTTTTTGTGTCCTTATATAAAAGTGAATAGAGATTAAAAGTTTCTTTGACGCTGTTGGCCAGACATAAGTCTGGGGGTCACCGAATTTCGACAGCAAACGTTCAGAAATTATTTCGTATGAGAAATAAATTTAGAATAATATATCGAATTATGTTTCGTAATTTGACTGAATATAATTTTCTTACAACTGAAGAAAATTCAGGGCATCTTGAATTCTTCCTAAATGAAGTTTGAGTTTCAACAATAAGGGAGGAGATGGTATGCTGACATCGTCGTTAGCACTACGACTATTTTCCAGGCTAGTAAATTAGCAACTGTTACAAAATCAGCGACAGTTTTCAAGAACTTCAATATGTGCGATAAGAAACGTTTTCTTGCTGATCATTTTTCCAATAATAAGACAACTCTAGCAGCTTGAGTTATAAGATAACTCTAGTACACGCTCAAAGGAGAACTTTAGCGGCTTAATAGCGGCTATGGATAATAGAACGACAAAATACTTAGGGGTTTTGGAGCTCACATTTGCTCGAGCCCAACTCCTCAAGAGACAGCAGTGTATCAGTTCTACGAGCGCAACTCCTCTAGAGCGAGCAGTGTATCAGTTCTACGAGCGCAACTCCTCTAGAGCGAGCAGTGTATCA